>JAUZNJ010040416.1:0-10379 GCA_034780135.1 Jordanella pulchra | reverse complement strand
AAAATGCAGAATGTTTGAGTTTGGGTCTGTCTGAGTTCCACGAACTAGAGTTTTGCTATCAACATTTTTATTATGCGTTGTATGAGTGAGATAGAGAGCGCAACGAAGGGTTGATATACGTGGTCTGGATATGTACAGTACAGGTGTGCATGTGTATTGAAAGGAGATTTAGCAGAATGTTGTGTTGGTTAATGGCCAACTCGTATTGAGCACTTTTTTTTAAATGTACTTTTATTGTCAGTTGAGTGAGGGGAGTTTACCTTTTGGAGGGGGGGTGTTCGGGGGGCTGTTAGTGTGTTTTGGGTGTGTGCTTGTTCTCCTTTTATCTATGTATCCATTTTATGTGATGACTTGTTTTTAAACTGCTTTTTACACTGTAAAGCACTTTGCATTGCTGCATGCAGGAAAAGCGTTTTATGAATAGTTTGATTTGATTTACAAATATATGTTGTACCTCTCGCCTCCATTGGTAGTTTTCATTGACTGTTTTCAGATCAGATGATTTTTATTTTTATTATGATTTTTATTTTTTTTCGTTTTACTTTTGCTCCTGTAATAGTCCATCTGGAGTACTTAAAGGTCTTGTAATTTATTTACCAATCCTTGGCTTATACTGGTCCTTTAATTCTGCTGCTCAGCTCTCAGTATGAAGATCCTTGATTTCCAAACCAGTAAAGAGTTTCTTTTTCCTTTTCAATGCCATTTTTATGAATGAACACCTTCTGACAGAGTGGGAAGTTCTTGCCACACAAACTCCAGGTCAGTATAGAGCAGAGCAGATCTTTCAGGCAGGAAATCAGCTGATGAAAAGTAAAGTGGATCTGGTGTAGCTTACAGTTAGAAGACTATATTTGAAGGCTATAGATCACATTTTCTGGACAATAATGTAACAACCAGTCAATACTGACAATCAATATGAGCATTTAATAAAAAAAAAAAAAAACGAACTCACCAATGATGGATTCAAAGAAAAAAAAACTTAAGGTATTTAGATAATAAGCAGACACACAAGCCTCGGTTAGTACTTGCCAAGCAACCACTTCACTGTTTTATTGTCCTGTTTGAAGCCTACAAGTACTCTTCTATAGAATGATGACGGAATCCTGGTGTTAGTCAAGTCCTACTGTACAGTTGCCCAGATCTGAAAACGCTCCGGTGGAGTAGGGTGTCTAGCAGTAAGCACTGCTACAGTGGTGTTGGGTGTAAGACTTTGCCCCAACTCCAGCTTTCAGTATTCTGTCCTTGAGCAATACATTTCACCTGCATTGCCTACTAATGGTGGTCAGAGGGCCTGGTGGCACCTGTTTATGGCAGTCTCACTTCTGTCACTAAGCTCCAGGGCAACAGTGGTTACAATGTAGCTTACAACCATTAGTGTGTGCATAAATGGGTGTATGACTGAGTGCAGTGTAAGCACTTTTGGTCAAGTCTTCTAACTTGAAAAAGTGCTGTACAAGTAAAGACCATTTACCACAGAGCAGCCACAATACTGACATAGACAGTGGAATCGAGGGTTTATGGTATGAGGGCAAAGAGCAAGATAGAAAACACAAATGTTCATCTGTATTGTTTCCAAAACATTAGCAAAAATAAGTATAGGATTATTGCTTCAAACCAGAGAACATAGACCCTTTTTATCAGTTAGTGCTACTTTATTACCACGTCTTGTACAACATAGTAATGACATGCTATCAGGTTTTATGTATCATGAAAAACCCATCTGCTTACTTTTAGTATTTTTTTATTTTATTTTTTGATTATATTTCATTAACATTCAGTGTTTGTCAGATACTTAAAACCGGACTTGTGAGCTTTTGACTTGTCAGCTGACTTTCAGCTTTTAAAAAAGATTAGGAATTTAACTTATTGCATGTTGCAATCATCTGCCAAAGATGACCTTCCACACACAAACCTGTTATTTTTCCTTTCCAAATAAACCCCAAAAATAAAAACTTATTTGTTTCTCTTTGTATGTGCAGCTTTAAATGAATGTAGAATTTTAACCTTGAAAACTAAGTGAATTCAAAGAACGAAACTCCATTAGGTTTCCACTCTCAATTGTAAAGAGTTTCTGCCTGTGAAATAGCCTTGACAAATGAGCTCTGCTTATTGGAACAACCTACTATTCCCTAATTAGTTCCATTTCAACACTGTGATTGGATGAAACGGGAGGAAGATTCATCGTGTTTACAGGCATCAGCAGTTTTCTGATTACAACTGGTTTTTACAGGATAGCGTTTAACCCCTCACTTATTCACTTTCTGAAACACATTATTACAACACCCTATTTGTTCCTGTTTATTCTGCATTCACCAATCAGTGTGCAATTTTTGTACTATTTACTTCTTACTCTCTGTTTTTTGTGTTATACTTACCCAGCAGCATGTCTCCTGTCCTTATTGAGTTGGTTAAATGTTTTACTATTATTTCCACTTTGATTTGTTCATTGATAAATTTACCTATTAATTGGGGATATTAGAATTGGAAGTATTGTTTCAGCAAAATGTTTCAAGTTTCAAGTCTTTCACGGATGTTAATAAACCTCAGTTCATTTGTAAATGTATTACTCAGTTGTAACTAAAGATAAGAAAAAGTTTGTTTAACTTAAAACCTTTTTTATTTACTTTGGTTTTATCCATCAATGCTCCACTTGCTTCCATAGAATCACCTTGTTAACACTGGACGTGTATATATACACACCCGACCTCGAGGGTCGGTGTCCTGCACCTTTTAGATGTGTCTCTGCTTTAACACACCTGAGTCAAGAAGAGATCATTTAACAATGGTATTCAGGTGTGGAAGTAGAGATGCATCTAAAATGTGCAGGACAATGGACCTCGAGGGCCAGATTTGAGAATGCCTGCTATACGTCATGTTGCTGGAGTGTCTCAGCAGTTCCTGCAAGATGAAGGCATTGCCCATTCTCGAGACCTGAATCCAACTGAGCACATCTGAGGCATCATGTCTCAATATGTCCACCAACATTACATTACACCTCGAACTGTGCAGTAGTTGGATGCTTTAGTCCAGGTCTGGGGGGAGATCCCTCAGAAGACTATCCACCTCATCAGGAGCATGCCCAGGCATTTTAAGGAAGTCATAGAGGCACATCGAGGCCACAAACACTACTGAACCTTATTTTGACCTTAGTTAAAGAAATTATATAAAAATTGGATTAGCCTGCAGTGTGTTTCTCCACTTCAATTTTGTGTATGACTCAAAGTCCAAGCGTCCTTTGGTTAATAAATTTGATTTCCACTGATGATTTTTGTCAGTTGTCAGAACTTTCAACTTACAAAACAAAGTATTGAATTACAATTTGTCATTCATTCATTCAGATATTGGATGTGTTTTTTGAATGTTCCCTTTATTTTTTTGGCAGTGTATATATTCATCTTTCATGGTTTTATGCTGACCTCCCTGAATGAGGAGAGATTATTCTTTGGATGCAGTGTGTGTCTCCCAGGCAGCTTCTGGATCAGATTCTCTGATTGATTTAAGCTTTAGACAGACTCAACACTTAAAAGCTTAAAGTGTGCCACTCCAGATGCATTACAAAGGTCATAAGACTCTTTTTAGGCACATCATAGACTTTGCATGTAAACTAACAGCACCTGACTTTCAAAGCTTGTTTGTACTGAATGCAGCATAAATTCTTCTGTTTTTTAGGCCTTTCTCTGTGACTGTAAGCTCTAGCCTTTTGCAGCTTCAGCTTTTCATCTATGCCTATGCACCAACCATCAGTTCATATTACCCAGTTTCCTTGCAGCTTCTTGATGATATTCTGGAGAAGGGGGGTCATCTAAGGACTCCATTATGTTTCTGAGAGACTGCAGTGTCCATGTAGACAATAGTATTACATGGATGGTTGTGACTCTGACAATTTCCCCCCTGGGCTTGGATTCCCTGCTTTCATTTATGTAGCTGTTGTTACCATTACCTAATCTCCCAATAAAGTTCAAAACAAGGGTCACATATTGCATTGGCTTTAATATGTGTTTTATCTGTGAATTTTTTTCTCCACTGCGCCTTAGTTTTCCAAAAGCTTTATTTACTTCTTTAGTTTTTAGTTTTTTCATCAATTCTTTTATGTCTTGTTTACTATTTAACAAATGTGAAAATTTGTGTATTGCCCATTCCTTCTCCATTCTGTGTAATGAAAAGAGTTTGACAGAGTTCGACAATAACAATAGAGCCATTTATTTCAATTAAAGAAATGTAAAAAATGTCACTTAGTTAAGTTATACTGTTGATCTAGGCTCTCTCTCTTTCAGTTTGTCTGCTGTATCTATTTATCTTTATTCTGATGTAGATAACATTTTATTTGTATATTTATCTTGCAAAACCTAATTAAATGCTTTTCCTCGACTCTGCTAGCACAATGTGGTGGAATCCATGAGGAGATGGAGGGAATGATTCTCAGTCCTGGTTTCCCTGGTAACTACCCTAGCAACAGTGACTGCACCTGGAGAATATACCTGCCAGTCGGTTACGGTAGGCATCATTGCAGCATTGTAGGAGATATTACTCACTATTCCAGAACTGGTAGAAGACATTTGTTGGTGCAGCTTAAAACTAATTCAAATTTATTACTGGGTTTTAGTTTCTAATTCTAACATTTTCTAATTTTTAAAAAAAAATCACCTCTTAACTCTCTGTCTCAGGAGCCCACATACAGTTCCTTAACTTCTCAACGGAGGCCAACCACGATTTCTTAGAGATACGAAATGGGCCCCTTGATACCAGTGTTGTGATTGGTCGATTTAGTGGCCAGGATATCCCATCACCTCTTCTCACTACCTCCCACGAGACCACAGTTTATTTCCACAGTGACCACTCGCAGAACAAACCAGGTTTCAGATTTGAGTACCAAGGTAAGATCACAAATATGAGGAAATGTATTTAATCACTGTGTAGAAAATGTCTGTTAAAGTAGGCCTTACATTTACAAGATGTACAAACAGTTACTTTCTTTGAGATATATAGTAATCACCAACTGTTAAACTTTATTGATTTACCTGTTCTTACTGTAACTCCATTCATTCTTTACTTAACATGAAAATATTTCACATTATCTGATTAACACAGTCATAAAGTTGTGGGTTTTTTGCCACTTATGTCAGTCTTCTCTCATCTTTTACATTTTTATTGAACGTGCAGGTAACTCTTAAACAAGACTTTCTTTCAGCAATGGCTTAGCGGTTGCCAATCATCTCCAAAACATTTAAAGCTCAATTTATGGAGTACACTTCTATTAGCAGTCCTGTCAACAGAATCTCCTATCAGATCTGTTGATGTCTGCGGCTTCTTCAGCGATGTAATGGGCCTCTTGGCTTCTTTTTAAGGGTAAAACTCTTGTTGACTAGCCTATATGTTTAGATGACATGTATGCTGGGGTATAATGCTGCTTTATATTCAGAGCTTAAGATATTGTTTCCCATTGTAACCTGACTTGAACTGGACTCTTCATTGGGTGAGGGACTCCTAATGCCAACAGGTTTACCATTTTTTCTATGTTTTTTTGTTATTTAGATTCTTTAGATATCAGGGAATGAGAGGTTTTGGGGGTTTGTCTCCTTAAAATCCAAGTACATTCAAGTTTGTTGATGTAAATAGTTGAAATTGATTAAACAGGCCTAAACACATCTTCAGAGTATTTTTGTTACATTGTTGTTTTTGAGATCTTTATACACATTGTAATGTAACTAGTACATCATACTTAAAGCTGACTCTAAAAAAAGGAAAAGCAGATTTTCTTTTTCTTTAAATATCTAAGGTAAAAATGCTTTAACCTGTGAACATAGGTGTCATGGTGCGTAAATTAATCGCTCTCACTTCATATCGTTATTAGGTAAGTTGCCCTTATCTGAATTTGAAACAGGCAACTAAAGTTTATATTTTAGTGAGGTCAGTCAACAAGCGTGCCGACAAATCGAAAGGTACTATTGTTCATTTACATAATTATGGGCAAATTAGCATATAAATCAAGCTTTGTATTTTTAAAATCCCCCTTTTTGCAGTATTTGCATGAGTTATCTTCCACAAAGGGAAGCTGCGATCCATAGAAATCAAATCCTTTAGTCATTTTTATATCCCTTCCATCAAGGCTCACCGCCTGCTCTACTCATGTATCCTAAAGGGGGAAAAGTGAATTATTTACTTTCAGTACCTCTAGTAACTGCATCATTCTCCAGCAGCAAATTTCAAACGTGCCTCTCGTGGTTTTTCACTTCAAACTGAATGAGTGGGAGGTGAACAAAGAAAGAGTGGAACAACAGTGATATGTTTATAGGCTATAAGACAACAGTCATTTTTTTATACAGGAATTAAAGAAACTTTCTAATCATCTCATTAGATATCAATTGGCTTTATAGTCCCATCTCAACTGAACACTGCAAAAGGACATTTTGGCTTAACAACATGAGAAACACTTCAAGAGGGTAAAAATCTTTTACATTTTCAGCTGATCAAAGATTTTGAAATTAGTGCCTGCTAGGTGATTTTATTCCCACATTGGTGTCCTGTTAATTTACAAGTATACTACTGTAGAATAAAAAAAGATCTATGCTGAAATTTTAATCACATTTGCACTCGATTGCTTTACTTTTTTGGTTAAAACTGTGAGAAGCATTGAGACCAGGGACCCGTTTATGTGATAAATGCCAGCTTAGAAAAATTATAGGTCACTGCAGAGACAGTGGTCTAAGGTTTGTGGAATATATTATATTTCTTGGAGGAAAAAAAAAACAACATTATTTCGCTAGTTTATCAGACCAACCATTACATCCCCCGGAGTTTGTAAATTGTGGAAACAATAATTCAAAATAGTTTCACCAGGGGATAACTATTCAAATCTAGAAAAGAAATGATGTATTGGGTTCAAGTAGGTTTTTTTTTAAGTCTGGATTAGTATGGAAATAACTGATTGTGTATGGAAACATGATAACATGTAAAAGATAACAATCTGAGTAGGAGAAAATAACCATTAACAAAACTCACACTGTTTAATTGAGAATTTGTTGGCTCAACAGATCTAATTGTTTGGATAGCACTGAAAATAATAGAAATTTACCAGAAGATGCAACATTTTTGGATAATTAAATTTGAAGACCAGATTTGCATTTGTTTAAAGTAAACCAAGACACAGGACTAGTCAAACATTCTTCCTCTTGATGATACTTCAGAGATCAGCTTCAACAAGAGGTTAAAATATTTAAATGTTAATCATTTTCTTATGACTTCAAACACAAAATCCCCATCTTGTAATTTAGCAGGGGTTATGTCAAGATCTACTTTTAAATAGCTTCTAATAAGCAAGTCCATTGACCATCTTGTTTGATCTGACTTAAACAACAAAAAGTGGAGTGGATTTAAACATCTGTGGAAAAAGTATGTCCCACAATTTAATGATAAATACAATTAATTTGCTTGCTAAACATTTTTACAATTCGGCAAAAAAATATATATATAAAACAGTGGAAAAATTCTTTTTTAAGAACAAGACATTGCAAGTTGTAGACTGACACTTCTTGAGTTGTTAATTTATTTTTGCATAAAGCACCCTTAAAATGTTTTGTTGTGTCCAAAAGTAAGTGTTATTGAGTAATTAAATAGTGATATAAATAGATAATATAATTTCTCTTTGATTTTGCTTCAGCATATGAGCTACAGGAATGCCCAGATCCAGAACCTTTCCGTTATGGGGTAGTGGTTGGTGCAGGCTATAACGTGGGTCAGTCCATTTCCTTTGAGTGTTTGCCTGGATACCAACTGATGGGAGATTCCATCCTCACATGTGAACATGGCACAACCCGCAACTGGGACCACCCATTTCCTCGCTGTGAAGGTAGGTCACAAAGCTTTTTCTTCAATACCATGGTTAACATTGAAGTATGTTGTATTTATAAGGATATTGGTAAAATAATTCCAGACATGCATGAATGCAAGACTAAACTCATTACATGATAACTTCCTGTTAGGAATTTATAGACCTTTTACATCATTATTGTAAAATGCAGCCATGAAGATAATGATTATCTATTATGAATAATGTAATTAAAGTGAGTTATTATCCCTCATTAATGAGGCAAAGTAGTCTTTAATGAAAATCAATACTGCGCTAAAGAGGAGTGGAGACAAATAAAAGATGAATAAAAGAGGGCCTAAATTGAAAAGGAAAAGTAATCGGAGTTCTTTCTTTTGCCGTGTCCTTGACACACATTCTCACGCTCCAGCTGTCGATTATTCAATAAGGCAGGCAAAATTACAGAGGGAGGTGATGGCCATGACTGTGGAACTCTGAATAGGGGAGCACGGAGATAAATGGAGGAGAGGGAAGAAGCAACTGGCAAAAAACATAGGAACAGGGAATAGTTTATTTTCCAAGTTGTTTTATTGTGTCAGGATCTTAATTTTTATCTTTTTTTTTTCATTTCCCATGCATTCTTTTCTTTATTCGGACACAGACCATCATTTTTTTTTTTTAGATTACAATAATGCATTTACAGAACAGGCAGACTTACTAAATGTGGATTACTATGTTTCTTTTATGAGTCCCACTTGACCCTGATGCAGTAAAACTGAATCTTTAGTCTCGGTCAATGCTGTATTGTCATAGATTTCCTTTAAGAGGACTAAAGTCTATTGATTTAGCCATCTGTACTGCACTAACCTGCTTGTTCTTGCATTATTATTATACCGTGTTGTATGTGCTCAGTTGATCTTTGACTCTTAAAGTTCTCCGTTCTCACCACCTCTTTTTTCTGCTCTTTCATTTTAAAATTAAAGTGTGAAAGATACAGGGGTGAAAATTCAACATATGAATGGATATTACTAGTTTAGGGCATTACAATTTTGTTTCTTGTTCTTTGTCAGTAACTAGAAAGGTAGAACAAAGTTGGAAGCTATTGATTAAAGAAAATGAGCAATATAGGTATAAATCATCCATGGATCTAATCATTCCATCAGTTTGAATATGGTGTTTTGGATTTGTTCCTTAAAAAAATAAGAAATGCTTCTAAACCTTATCACTTCAGTATTCATTTTATACTTAACAACACAGACTGTGTTAAAATATTAGCTCTCGTAGGCTTAGTACTCTATGCATCAGCCAGAATGATAACTCTGCAAAATATTTCGATTTTTATAAGTGAGTCTGATTTGTAGTTCATTTAACAGGTGACTCAGAAGCTCATTAGCCGGGTGTGGCTTTGGGTTGGATTTTATAAACGTAGCAATCCAAGAGTTTCCTGTTAAGCCCAATACCCTTGCTGGCTCTCTAGTAGCGCCTGCACTGTTGCGATTACTATTCCGCCTGAGTTTACCCTGCTCATCCACCGTGGGTTTAAGGAGCACCAGGGGGAATGTCATGCAACTTTAAACCTCTCAGTTAGTTAGAACTTCCTGAGTTTCAAAGGAATATTTTAAAAATGCTAAATTCATCTGTATGTTGTTTATAGACTGAGTGCAGTGACTTTAGCATGTTTTTCAGTTATTTCCCTGTTTTTACCCTAAGGTATCAATCCTGTGTGTAACTAGAGGTTCAAATGTTGGCGATCTTGACATTCTTATTCTGTGACAGCCTTCCTTGTAAGTCTAAATTTACACATCCATGCACATCTACTCCTTAGATGTATATTATGTACATACACACTCTTATAAACACACATCAGGAGGCTGGTGCATGCTAACACCCCCTACCTCATACTGCACTCTCTTACTACAGCCTCAATGGAAAAGGGTTGAGCCCTTATCTTTGCAAAACACTCTATCCAACTCCCCTCTTACTAAAAGGCTTTGCTGGCTAATCTTAAGCTCATACAAGTGCCTGGGCAATAGACGAAGAGTGAAGTCAAGAGAGAAAGAGACACCGAGAAGGAAAGCGAAAGAGGAGGAGAGTGAAAAATCTCCCTTTTCTGTTTATGTGCATGTGTCCTAAAGGATTCCTGACCCACTGAATTATATATATACTACTTAACTTTGTCCCTTCTTCCACATTCTCTTAGTGCCTTGTGGTGGCAACATCACGTCAGACAACGGGACCATCTTCTCCCCCGGATACCCAGAGGAATACCCAAACTCAGCTGACTGCACCTGGCTCATTTCAGTGGCTCCTGGCTTTGGAATCAAACTGAATTTCACTCTGCTTCAAGTTCATGGGCCACATGACTTCATAACAGTCTGGTAAGAAATGCCAAAAATAAATTACATACTTTACAAAAATAACTTAAATTAATGTTGTGTAACATTATGTTGTGTAAACTTTTGTTTATTATAGTTAATAAAGCAAAAGATGCAAAATGTTAATATTGTGGCCAATTTTTGTGTTTAGTAAAGCTCTGACCTGTTGATAGAGATTTTAAGCTATTTATGTTTTTCTG
>JAUZNJ010040414.1:0-10380 GCA_034780135.1 Jordanella pulchra | reverse complement strand
CTTTGTGAAGTGCCTTGAGATGACATGTGTTGTGATTTGGCGCTATATAAATAAACTGAATTGAATTGAATTGAATCACCAACAATAACATTGATGGCAGATACACAATACACCATCATTTCAGATTTTTTACTTTATTTTCATTGATTTGCAATTCCAATTTAAGACATAAGCAAATTACAGTTTCCCCATTTTAAATTTGTGAGTTTTTTTTCTAACAGTATTTTTGTATGGAATTTAAAAGACTCTTATCGGAGCATCACATAACACTGCATACTCTCCCACCATCACCTTGCCTTTATAGTAATTAAATTCTCAGGACAACACTTTCTATGTAGTGTCATCCTGAACTATCTAATCAGATCTTGACAGAGTGGAAAGCAAAATTGTGAAAAGGAATTAGACCTAATTCATTAAAAGCATTGACCCAAATAGAACTAACTAGTGGCCTGGAATAACCAAGTATGCATGAACCATCAAATATTGGCAAGGTGCTCACCGCTCTAAAGGTGCAACAAGGGGAAAAGGTTGAGACAACTCTGTCCTGTTTTTGCTCATGAATCATAATAATAATGCTTTTATCATTTTAGTTAGACTTTCCCACCGCTAACAAAACAGACAAAATTGAGGTCCTATGCGATAAATAATAGCTGGTCAAGGAGTGAAAATGTTATGCATTTAACCCTTACTAATTACTGGTCGACTAATAAAATTTGTAAGTGGGAGCGACAACAGAATGAATAGCCTATGACTGACCAAACAAATGACACACTGCATGTGTTAGATGCACAAACATGAGTAGTAGTTCACTAAGTACAATGAAATGACAAATGAGTTGAAGAACATATTTGGACTAAGATGCTGAAAAAACACTGGAGCACATTAATTTTAATTTAACCAACTCAGACTTGCTTGAAGCTTTTTATTCATTTACCTTTCACTGAGAGGTTAAATTATCAGAACTACATATAAATAAATAAATATATAGGGAGGTGTGCTGTGCTACATGTAAATTATTTATAAAAATTATCTTGTGCCAAATTGCATGGGTGCTTATAAAACAACTATATAAAATGTTAAAGTCTTGTATCTGCTTTTTATCTTTTCTTTACTGTTCTAAGTGTAAGTTAATTGATGACCTTGCCTGGTCTGTCTGCTTAGCCACTGAATGATCAACGTAATCGGCAAGATCATTATTAGCAAGATCAGTAGTTCATCCACTTCTATTCAATGCTATTCATCACATCAAGATTTAATTGGATTGCTAATTGATGTGTAGAAACCCATGTAATTGCACTAAAAGCCACTTTCGGCTAGCCTGCCATGCAGGAAAGGGGAAAAGAAAGAGGGACGAAACACTAGGTTAGGTGGGGGTGGATAGGGGGTTTAACAGTCTTATATAAGGTCATGATGCAAATATAAACATCCTCAAAAATGTAAATTTAATAGGTTTCTATTAAAGTGTTTCAATGATACTGTTATATTTTAAAGTGTATTTGCTTCTCTTTTAATCTTGAGAGAAAGAAAAGAAAATCAAAGGTTATCTCTATTTTAATGTAGTCTGTTTGAATTACACCAGCGAACTGATGGCATGCAGTTTAAATTAACATGGTCGATCAACCACATAATGGGCCTCAATGAGACGCCATTCAGACTGGAACTAAAGGATCCTTGATGTGGCAGCTAGATAAAACAGAAATCTAATCTCAATTAGGAACAAGTTTTTTTTTTCCTTACTGTCCCACTGAAACCACCTGGTTTTGGAAAAGGAATCATACAGCACTCATTTTCAAAATAGTTTGCTGGTTATTTTTTCTGTTCATTACTCCTGGTGTCAGAAGCACATTAGAGTTTTTTTAAATCTTGCAACTTTCATATTCAAGATATTCTTTATTTTTTCTTCAATAAACGTTAAATTGTTTCCAACTGGCACAGTTATATTTCTGGTCTTGCATGTGAGCAGATATATACAGTATCATTGGTTGGACTCTACACACACATTTACAAGAACAAAGGCCATAGGCCAGATGCATACACTATTTGCAGCTGCAGCAGTGGGCATACTCAAACGTCTCATTCAAATAAACTATCAGGAGCAGCATATGCCTCTCTTCAAGGTCAAGCAATCAATGCCCCTGTTAGCAGTTTCTCTCATATGAACTTGAATGGTTTAGATTGAATTCCTTAAAATTTATATTGTCGGTGTTGATAAATACAACTCATAAACTTACCTGTTTCTTCCTGTATTGATTAATGTTGATAAGGAATCTCAATCTACAGTGTTTAATTACTAATTACTGGTTCTGATGTTTTGCACCATGGTTTCTTGTCATAATATGTTCTCCAAGTGGAACACTAAACCTAACTTTAAGGAAACACTAAAAGGCCTAAAAAGGAATGAATATTTATTGTCTGTGGTTGGGTAACTCTGTTAAAATGGGGTGTTTTCTTGTGTTCTTTTCTTACTTTTTTATCTTTAGTGATAAATTAATCCTTTTCTTAGCATGACAACTCTGTAAATACCGTTGGAAACAGAGAGAAAAGACATGAAGACAAATAGACTTTGACGACCAGACATTGCAGGTGTTAAGCAAATGTCAACATCAGCTTCTATCTTCAATCTGGCGAAAATCACATTATCAAATATTTGTTTTGGCCATGGATTTTTCTCCGTGTGTCAGTTCTCACTCGGTCACTCCTTGTCAGTGTCAGACTTAACAAGGGAAGCAAACTGCCCACAGCCAGTGTCCTGTCAGGTGTAGCATATCTGCGCCTCATGGGACAAAAAAGTCAATCTGTGGAGACATATGCTCACTATAACTGCCATTCTGGTCATACCCTGAGCATGAGAGATAGACAAAAAGGAAACCATCATCCTGCCAAATGTAATTATACCAAGTCAGCAGGCTAACTGATGTAGACTGAGTAGAACAATGAGAAAGCAACACACTAGAACATACATTTAGGCTAGTATTTTGTAATATATGTTATGTGGTTTTTAACCTTCATTTTTTATCAGCACTTGCTAATGCAAGTCTATACCAGGTCTTTCAAAATGTATAGAGAGACAGTGAAGAGTCAAAAAGAGCCCACTTTACATGGCTAATTGATTTAACTTGTCATTACCAACAACATGTGTATACATACCCACATATTTGTGTGAATGCTGTAAGCATTCACGTTATTGAGATTTCTCTTTATTATTCTACCATCTTCTTGAACTCTCTTATTCTAGTTGCTTCCATATGTTTTTTGAATTACTACTCCTCCTGCATACTTTATGCCATTTCAACCATTCAAATTTCACAATATAAATATCTATAGCTATATCTTTTGATATTTCTATCCATTTTAATTTTAAAATTATTCAGCTTTTTCTGGTCCTATTGAAATGAATCGGAAATGTCAAAAATTCTACAATAAAATGGAATGGAGGTGTGGTGGAGGTAGTGACGCAGAGGCAGGAACCAGGATGCAGTGGAAAATAAATCCAAACGTGTACAGTTAACGGAAAGTCCTCAGGCCAGGCAGCACAGCTCAAACAGAATCCGGTAGCGCTGGTCGTACGAGAGGGAGCAACATCAATGAGTGGCTAGACTGCTTAGACAAGCTTAGACAACTTAGACAAACTCAGACAAGGACCCAACAACGAACAGGAGACACAGGTGGATTTAAATACACAGGGAGGTAATCAAGGAAACGAGACACACCTTGGGGTAATCAAGGGAGGACATGATGACACGGAGAGCACAGAGACAACAGGAAGCTCAAAAATGGAACACAGAACTACAGATCATGACAATACTCGAAACAGTATTTTACTTTTAAAACATTTCCGCAACCTTCTGCTATTACAGTTTGACTCTCCTTTTGCTATCTTTTAGTTTTGCTTCATTGAAGTAAAACTTTTCAACAATTTTGACAGATTTTTGATTTTATAATTGAAGTCAATGATGGAATGTTCATGCTGCACACTCTAGCAGTTACCAACATTTTACACTTTCCAAACAACTTATACTCACTCACTCAACTTTCACACTAGCCACACAAATTATAAATTAAAATGTAGGGATTTTTATCAGGATTCAGGAGATGTAACCCTCATTATTGTGAGATTTACAGTTGCCAATCTGAACAAGACCAGCAAGAAGTCTAAACTCCCTCAGTAGAATTCCAAAATCAGAGCTGAAAATACCAAAAACACATTTTTGAATCGCCGCCTCTCAGGAACCATTTGACATAGAAACAAAAAACTGATGTGAGTGCTAGGAAGGCTGTAGAACAACACTGTTTTTACAGCCTTCCTAGCACTCACATCGGACTAATTTTGTCTACATCTTTTATGGCTTTGCCTAGAAAAAGGTTTGTTTAGGGGTACCAAATCTGTTGATCTCTCAAAGTCAAGCTTTCTTACACACTTTTACATCGTACCCACGCCTAAACCAAAATAACATAGAAATGTAAAAATAACACTAATAGTTAAGGAAGGAAGTCAAAGACTTATTTTGATAAATCCTTTTATTTTTGAACACGGACTTGACAAAAATCCAGGCAAGAACTGAAAATGAAATTGGTTATGTCACCATGTACATGAAAAACATTCAGTAGAGATTTCTCCAAAAACAGACTGATATTCATCTCTATTTAAGACTTCTTGCACCCTTTTCAAATTCTTGATGAATTTTTTCTTCAACAATACCTCCTTCTAAAAGTTTACATGCAAGATCATAAATCTCATTTGTTAGTATAGAAAAGGCATCTAGTTTCTGCACAATATCTGGAGAATTTCTGGGAAGAAGCTCATAATTCTGTTTCACTTTATCAAGACTGTTTTGGACTTGCTGATTTATCCAGATTCTCCTTAGAGCAGAAACCCTTTAATTTCTTCCTGGCTTCTCCGGCAATTTCTTTACAGGATGCGTAAGATTTAAGAAATGCAGACTCCGCTTCTCTATCCTCCTCTCCTCTTTCAATTAACTTTCTCGTGCGAGGATCAGAACCCAACTCTTGTCCTTTTGGCTTATTTTCAGTGCACACATCTTCAGTGCAGAGTATAGGCATATTTAGCGCATTTTTGGAGGAGTTTAGGCATCCCTAAAAAGAACCAAAGCACCCCTATAATCTGAGTTTTAGTTTTATTATGTATGCAAAACAAAATACATAATTAAGAAAGTATAAAATTGTAAGAACATACAGTTCTTGGTTTGAAAAGTTATATGTTAATACCCTCCTCGCCTCCTAAATAGTTTGATCCACCATCCTACGGTCCCACTTGGGAGGGGAGCCGGTCTGAGTGGCTAGGCCGAGATAGTAGTGTCTGTGCAATGCTGATCTTATACTTAATAGTAACGCATTATTATGATTACTAGTCCTCATGTTTGCTGCCCTTAAATTTACGTTACTCTTTATGTGTTTGTAGGATTTAGCAAACCTTACAGGTGTGCAGTACCACTGTCCTATTTAAACTGGGTTAAGAGAAGCTAGCTCCTCTCATATTAATGTGTTTATAAAAACCAAGGTGCTATTAATGACAAGCTAACTGGGTGCCCTATAAATCCTGCTGTGTGTGTGTGTGTGTGTGTGTACTGAGAGACTAATCGTATACATCAAATTTTTGTTTTTTATAAAAAAGCCATATTCAGGCAAGAGTAGCCTATATCAATGTTTATATCTCATAGTAAATCTGAAAAACATTGTTGATTATGTGCCTTGAGCTGCAGAGATTTTACTTAACGTATTAGTATTCTATATTATATATGTGCTTGATGTATTTACGTACTCTCCCATTACATGGAAAGGAAATTATGACATTAATTAATTTATCAATAAATAAACAACTCGACAAGTATGATGGGGATCCTAAAACAACATTTTGAGCATCACATTGAGGTAATCCCTGCAAACATATGTTCTCTACAATGTTGTCAGATTACTGCACCTGTTGATGGTTTCTTTGTGAAATGTTCATGACCAAGGTGCTCTAATGTGTTTG
Organism: Jordanella pulchra; assembly: GCA_034780135.1. Lineage (NCBI taxonomy): Eukaryota > Metazoa > Chordata > Actinopteri > Cyprinodontiformes > Cyprinodontidae > Jordanella > Jordanella pulchra. Next base: position 4,388 of record JAUZNJ010040414.1, on the reverse strand, counting down.
GAACTGTTTTGTTTGGTGCTTTATACACCACTTGCTTTATGCCTTAACCGAAAATTTTTGTGACTTTGATTTCTGGGAGAAAAGATTGATCTTGTCAGCCACTGTCTTGTTATGTACAAATGGGATTTTTTCAAACTATACTACTTTCATTCTTTGGTGCACTCTCAGGACTTCATATTCACTGTAATTCATCTAACTGTGTTCAGGCTAAGCTTGGTGAACCTTGGATCATATAAACAAACATTTTGTTTTTTGTCTGAATTAAGCACAGATTGGAATAATATGGGTAACAAAAAAAAATTTAAATGGGTAAATAGGTATGTAAAAATAATATAGTCTTCTCAAATAAAAAAGGCAAATTTTAAACCGTTCAATCTGTTTACAATCTATGAATTCCAACTAAACAGACAAAACACATGAAAAAACAGCAATGTTTCCAAACAGTTAAAACAGTAATCTTCAAGGGGAAAGTGGGCATAAACTCCAGCACCTTCCTTTAAGAAAATCTGAGAAATGCAATTAATTAAGTGCTGTAACTATTAAATGTCGGTAAAGAGATAACTAATCAAATGCCTTAGCCATTGTAAGTGCTGAGCAAAAATAAACATACTTGAAATAAGGAGATCCCTTAAAGAAGAAGAAAGGAAAAAATTCAGATGAGCATTTACATTTATAAATTATATAAAAGTAGATGAAATTGGAGAACGTCCATTGATTTGCCCCATATTTTTTTGTCTGTTGTTTTTCTTTGTTCATGATGTCCACTAAAACTTCCAACAAAAGATACTTAAGCTAAGAAAGTTTTGTTCTAAATTATGTAACTATAACCTCTTATACTAAAAAAAAGTTATAATTCTGAAATACACTGTTCTCCTTACTTCTGTTTAAGTGTATTCCTTTGTTGCTACAAAGCATTTTTTTACACCGGCAATGATGACTTTACTTCCCTGTCAAAATAATTGTCTTAGGTCAACTAGGTCAGCTTTCAATTAATATTCTGGAGCCTGCAGACAGACGTAACTGAGCAAATGATGGTTAGAAACACATTGCACACAGCTTATTAACACAAAAAAGAACATTGCGTACAGTGACTCAACCTTCAACATAAAACTTTGTTCTTTTCTATCACTTTTGCTACAGCACTGATAAAATATGAAAGAACTGCTTCTTTTCTATGTTAAAATGGGGGGTGTGGGTGTGTGTGTGTGTGTGTGGGGGGGGGGGGGCTTTTTGTAAAATGTATTTTGTGCGTGAAATTTCTTTTTTCTCTCTAGATTCCTAATGGTAATTAAGCTTCTCCTTCTAAGCTAAAATGAAAATGTATGGCTAAAATAGTGATTCCCCAAAATTTCTTTCTGGGCCCTCAATTTATTTACAGCCAAGTATTTGCACCTTTTTTGACCAGAATTAACTAGAGCCAGGATACCCCTGCTCCCTGGAAGGCCTGGATATGATTAAGCAAGTTAAAAAATGAGAGAACACAAGTGCTCTCTCTCTTTAACGTGAGCCAGTTTAGTAACATACCAACTAACTAGCTAAATTGATTACATGGTTCTGCATTTCATTGTCATTAAGAACACATGTGATCCTTGAGAAGATAAACAGAGCATGAGATTGTCACAGTCTGCTAGAAAATTGTCAGTGAGGAGAAAAGGTTGCTGTGACTTTGCATTCACAGTTTACATTAGTGCACACCTACGCAAGCCATTCACTCAGAGACAAAGCAGCACCCACACAGAACATTCAGTGTTCCTCGATAGGACTTGATATCCTCTCTCTCATCTTGTCCTTGTAAATCTTGTCATACTTCCCCCTCTTTTTGTCATCTCGAAGCATGTCACATCCTTTTAAATTTGCTTTTGGTCAACATATCACTGATTTGACAGTGGGATTCCATAGTTTATGGTGCTTTGCTGGATTCTAACCGACTAATTAGAAAAGACCTTTTGTCTTTTGATTCTTTGTCCTTGTGGTCTGGATAGCTTCCTAGTCTTTGAAGGTAATAGTGATGGAAAACCAGCTTTCAACTACAGGGAATCCTTTGGCTCTGGCTGTGAGACCCTGATTAGCTCACCCAATGCCTGTCTGTGGAAAGCGCTACCCATTTTCTCTGCTACCATACCTGGCAACAATGAGGGAGAGTGTGTGAGATGCATATAAGGCATAGAATGTGCAGACATGGAACTACATACAGGGCACCTCTAATTAGACATCTGATTTGAGAATTATGATATACAAAAATATAATAATTGCCCCTTAGAAAATAGTGTTTATGTAGATCATGGAGCTATTTTCTTTAAATGAAATTAATACATTTTGGGATCCATAATGACACAACTAATAACCCTGATGCCTTGTTGCAAAAATGTTCTGCATTTGAATCCCAGCCTGGGCTCTTTCTTAGATGCTCCAGCTTCCTCCTAAGATACAGAAACATTGCTGTTACATTAATTGTTTTTGTAAATTGCCCTGTGGCATAAGGGTTTGGGGTCATGTATTTTTTTTGTATACTATGTTGATATGTGATGCGGTAGCGACCTGTTCAGGGTGCACTCTGCTTCTCCCCCTTGACCATTAGGCATCAGTGCCACACATTACCTTGCAAGAAAAAGCTGTTAGGTTGATGGATTAACATATTTTTTTAGTAATGTGAAACTTCTGTTTATAGTATCTGTATCACCAAGGCAACTTGGAGTCCTGCTTTTTACACCTGTGATAATTATGTTATATGGGATTCTGGAGACTGAACATATATCTCAGATTTAACATTGCATGATATCTAGACCAGTAGAGGTGAATAATTCAATCGGTTTTGGATTAGGGTTTACTGACAAAAGTGAATATGAAATCATAATACAAATGTACTCTCCTTAGTTGAACAAATTTCAGTCTGCTCCTGTCTTTAGCACTGAAGAGAAAGAAAAAAGTGTTTAAATACTGAATCCATCCAGCTTCTCTTTCAATATTCTTCTTATCATGCAAGTAATACGTTTCCCTAGGTGAACTGAGTGGCGGGATACAGGATAAAAGGGAATAGAACTTATTATTTTTTTCTGATTTTTTTCAAAGGCACATTGTATTTGCCACAAAAGGGCCAAACTGCACCATTTACAAATCAGTTCAGCCTTGAGGGAAATCTGCTTGTGGATGACATTGAAGTTAAAAGTGCCCATGGAGAGGCTTCATTTCTCTGCAAATCATAGCCTACATTTCAGCAGCCTTTCTTTGTGCATGAATATGACTGGCAGTAAACACCTGATTTGAATGTTATTGGTCTATTAAAGGGCACCCAACAGCTGCTATTCCCTTCATTTATATGGCAAGTAGTGACTCTTCCCACCCCCTTGTATGCTTGCCCATTATAACATAAAATTGCTTTCAAATTCTGTCAGCTTCATGACTATTGTTTCAAATTAACAAAATATAAGTTAGAAGAAGCCTGACCACAGTTATATATAAAGTAGTCCAAAACAGACTAATTATTACAGTAATCTTTATTTAAATAGAAATCCTCTCTTAAGAGGAGTGAGAGGACTATAGAGGCAGAGGCGGATTTACCATTAGGCAGAACCAGGTGGTTACCTAGGGCCCCAAGTTTCAAGGGGGCCCCGTAGAAATCCTCATGCACTTATGGATGCACTTATGGTTAGAACAGTTACTTATTTACACACATATGTGAATGTTTTTTTATTATTAAAATCATCGTGTTAAAACGTCAGCAGAATGAATATCGTATTATGTGTGTTGGGGGTCCCCCTTCAGTCTCCATTACGTTGGACCAGCCCATCTCACTACGCATGTCCGGAAGACGGCGGCAAAACGAAAACAAACGGCGCGAAAAGGCGAGCAAAAAGGAGGAAAGAAAGAAGCTACCCTAGCGGTTCTGAAAAGAGATCGAAGAAGGAGGAAAATAGAAATGGGCGATTGGAGAATGCAGATTTTTGAGAGTGGAAGCGATAAAAGCATTATTTTGGCGAGTAATAAGTTGATTTCTAAGGTGGTTTTGGCAAAATCTGGGCTGTGAGTAGATCTAGATGGCTATTTGTAGTGGAGGGTGTTCAGAAGATGAAAATATGGACACAGGATGGTCTATGGTTGAAAATAGAAGAGGGGGAGGGTGAAAAGATAAAGTTAAAAAGGGACTAAATGCTGGTAAAAGATCTCTTGAAGACGAGGAGGAAAGAGTTGAAATAAAAAAATAAAATGATGATGGAAGACTTTAAAGTTATTTTAAAGTTTAAGGCTGGACAAAATATGATCGGGGTAAGTAATATCAATTTATCAAATGGATTAAAGAAAGTTATTGGAGATGTAGAACTAGCTAAAGTTTTAAGGGATGGGAGCCTTCTTATTATTTGTAAGAATGCTGAACAAAAGAATAAGGCATT
>JAUZNJ010040413.1:0-10380 GCA_034780135.1 Jordanella pulchra | reverse complement strand
TTTTTCTGGATTTTTGTTTTAGATTCCATCACTCACAGTTGAAGAGTACCTATCATAAAAATTACAGTCTTCTACATACTTTGCAAGTGGGAAAACCTGAAAAATCAACAGTGTATCAAATACTTGTTCTCCCCACTGTAACTAGTTAACTACAGTGCATACAGGCCAAAGTTTTTCTGGACGGTGGGGGCAGAGATTGAGGGAATCGCACAAGCTGATAAGTGGTTGAAGGTGTATGTATAATATAGCTGCTACTTTGGATAAAGTGGATAGAATAATATCAATCCAAATTATTACACTTCAATTCCTGTCAAACTGTTCACAGTAAACACCAGGACACATTTCTGTGTCTAACAGGTTAACTATCCTAAAGACATATTACAACTAGTTTACCACGCTCTTCCTAATTTCCGAGCCCCAACTGTATTTGAATATGCAGACTATACTAAAAGTGTTGTCTGCATGTTTTAAAGTTTATGATGAGTTATAAACTTTTCCAAATCTGCAAAGAAAACAGGTCAAATATTGTAGGTCTAAATTGCTAAAGATCACATGAACAAATTTAGAATTAGTGTATGTATGTAATTTAGACTGTGTGTGTAATTTTGACTCTTAGAATAAAGTAAATTTATTTCAAGCTAGAGCAGTGCATACTTGTATGCTATGATCTTTTATCCTGGAGAAATTTCATTTTAGATTAAAAAATCAGAATGAAGGTTTTTTCCAGTGGTGGGTGGTTGTAATCTTTAAACTTCGGCACTTTATTGCTACTCATTGCAATTTTAAAAATTTCATAAACATATTAAAAAAAAATCACAGTTATTTAAACCACGTTTTTTTACCACCATGATTTACAATGGCAACAACCAAATAATATGTTTTTATTACATGTTTCTGAAACAGTTTTGTGTGATTTTTGTTTGTAGGAAGCTAATGAAGGCTAAGGGGCCTGCAGCAGCTAAAGTAGATGAAGAGAAGAAGAAAGGACTGGCGCTATTCGGCCCCAAACCGCCAACACCCAAACTGCTGCGAATTTTTGGAGGAAAAGTCAATAAAAACACGTTTGAGAGACTGAAGGTAAGTTACCCTTCATTAACACAAACAATAAAACATAGTTCATGTCAACAGGTTAAGTCGTTACAGGAGTTTGATACATATATCTTTGTGATGTTTTCTTTTTTTCTCACAGAATGCTGATGACCATTGAGGGCTCAGTTGAACTCTGTATTCATGATGATTACTCCATTTTTGGGAGTAAAGATGAAGCATTTTTTCAGATTCTTCGTATTGTACATCAATTGATTTATTTTTTTTTTACATGTATATTTTGTCTCAAGATCACTATTTACATGGAGAGATTTGCTAGCTTTAAGCCCAAGAATTTACTTCTAATGCTCAAGGAATGCTGTCAGTCTAATGAGGAAATAAATCCAATGCAGCTCTTATAAACAGTGACGGTTCTCGATTGGATGGGACCCGTCCTTCTGTGCCAAGGGTTTGTTTTTTATAACCATAAACTAAACCTTACAGTTTGATTGTCACAGTTTAAGACTATTTTGTTTTATCCCTCGGTTCCCACTGACTACATTCTGTATCTGCTTTGTCCTTTGTAGTAAAGTGTGCAGTGAAGAAATCCACCCTGGATCCATGTAGGATCCATCAAAGCAGGCTCCTCTCATTCATGTCTGACTTTCTCTCTGGCTCAGCTGGTTTTTTAGAAATCAACACATTTTGCTCCTTCGTGTGTCCAAAAATAGACTCCAATAGATAGATAGAGGAGGATGTCACAACATTAAGAAGTGAACCTGAATTTCTGCTTTAACTAAAAGACCAGATTTTTACAAAGGAGAGCAAAAAAAACAGATGATAGATTTGGTTTCAATCTGAGATTAGTTTTTTTTATTTTAATTATGTGTGTCAATAAGCAACAGAAACTTACTCTGACCTGATTAGAAAGATTTCAAAATGTAGTTGTGTGCTCTCATGATGTTTTTTAAAGCAGTGACATCTGTCACTGTAAGTCTCATGCCCCTTTTGCTGCCATGTTACTGTGTTTACCTTGTATGAGTTGTTTTGTTCTGACTGTTTTCATTTCTTTCTCTAGAAGTGTCATGGCGCCACCAATGGGCCCAGTATATGTACGTCTAGGGCTGGGATATATATCAAAATTTTAAAAATATTGAGATTTTTTTTCAAAAGAGATATAAGATAATTCTATATTGTTTATATCGGCTTGGTCTACGTTGAAATATTATTATAGCTTAAAAGGTGCCAGTAGACATGAGCTCACGTTTATTTATGGTCGTTTCTTTTATAAAATGTGCCTATTGGACACAGTTAAGTGTCGCAGTAGGACAAAAAGCCTCGTAATCTGGACTGCCAGATTAATTTACGTTTGTAGAGCCTGATTTCAAAAGTAGGACTAATAGAGTCACAGAGAACGGATCAGATAACTACGTATTTGAGGCAAAAACATCTCTGTTGCATCTGTAATCTTTACTGTTAGTACGTGAAACGTGCTGCTGATCTGCCATCTACTCTAACTGGTTCTGTTGGTTTTAGACAGCGAGTATTGAGCCTCACCAGCAGTCTGGCTGGCCAGGCTTATTGAGAGGTGCACTTTTACAATTACTTTATAAAAAAAACATATAAAGATAAATATTTGTTCTCTAAGTTTAGAAATATTGACATATTATTTTTGGTACATATCACCCAACCCTATGTACGACAGCGTGGTGTTTGTGTTGACGTTATTTGAGAAAAGATGCTGGTTTTGTTGTTATGTAGATTGGGCATGGCCTGACAATGAGTTGTTGGTATTTTTAAAGTACTCTTGACACCCCATATTGAAATGGTACCCTGGGTGGCAAGCCCTATGGCCCATACTGATATCAAACACAGTTACCAGTCAGAAAACACAGTAATGTACTTCCAAAGTTGTTGTTTCAACATTGTTTTGTCTTACATTAGATATTTTTTATCTTGTTGATGATTAATTATTCAGAGTTTGACACTATAAACAGATTTTATACAGATTCAATGTATTACGTGACTGATGTAATCTTCCATATTTACCTTAATAAATGATCGGCAGATGCTACTACAGTCTAATTTGTTTTCTTGTGTTTGTTCATTTATTGTCAGCCCCTCAGCCTCAGGTTCGCGAAGCAGAAGCTCCATATCCTGTTTAATCCTGTTAGTCAGACAGCGACATTGTAAAGGCTGATTATGTGCGTGCCCTCTTTCTGAACTCTGCATCAAGAGGGAAGTCTAAGATACCCAGTAAAGGCAAATTTTACCTCATTCTTTCTGACCTTTACATAGTGTTTCATGTGGGTTAACGTTAAAAACGTAATAAGCTGCTCCTTCATGAAGTATAACAATTAAGTGAAAACTATGTAACAGTTGCAATATCACCTGATTGAAACAGACTCTTTCCGATACGGCATCAACCGGCCAGGCAGGGATTGGTGGATGTGATAGCTCATCTGGTGCTGGCCCTGACAGAAAGGAGGAGTGCCCACAGGGAATTACCGATTCTAAGAAATTTAAAAGCCTCTGTGTGTTGCTTAGAGCTGAGAGGGCAGTTTAAAGGGTTCCCTCAGCTACCGAGTGGCTAGAAGTAGACTGACTAACCTGCTCCCTGTAGCCCACGGAAAATCCTTCTAACATGTTTAGTAGGTTGAAAAGGTTGTTGGGAGCTCCTGACCCCTCGCCTGTCCACGCAGCCACTCCTTCAATCACATCAGCTCCACCAGCCAAGGTAAGGCCTGGTCATCCCTGATTTTCTTTAATCAAGAAAAATAAAAAATAGCATATGTACCTGAGACTGGTCAGCTCTAACGCCACATAAATATATATTTCAAGTCTGCTTCATGCTGGACAGACGGTGCTTAGTCAGCGGTGGTCTATAGCAGAGAGTCGTCAGTGAAAGCTTCAGAAGCTGCTTGAAATTGATTTGGAAAGGAGCTGATATTGACCACAGAGTTCAGTTTTCTGACCATATAGCATGATTTAATTGAAACCAAATATATTCATATTATATGAAAGACCCACAACCTTCTTTATTTTTCTCATTGTTTTGCTTTGAGTCACTCTAAGCTTTCCCTGGTTTAGACCAGTGAAATAAACCAAATTATTTATAATTTCTCAGTGCTATGATAATAAAATATGTCTTTTTAAAATGTCTTTTCTTTTCTAAAGTTCTTTTCAATTTCCTAATTATTTAAAAGAATTTAATAGAAACTCAATGATCCTGGTAAAATTTACAGCTAACACCCCACCAACATCTCACAATAGTTGGCTTACATTTTGGCAAAACCTGCTGTAACTGATGCATTTTTTTTTTGTACTTTGTAGCTAATGTGGTAATAAGAAAATGATGAAATTGTTTATACTTCTTTTATGAAAGACCCTTTACTATTTATTTTTCTGTATCCCCATATCTGGTTTGAACCGTGTCCATTACTGACAAAATCCAGTTTTAAATTTTGTATGAATTCAGGGCCAGCTTTACCAAAAGGGGATACAGACAGTTGCCTGGGGCGCCATCTGCTGGACGGGGTGCAAAATGGCAACACATGAAACCATGGATGCATTTGCTGCTAGGAAGTCCAGACGCGTTAAGTTCTGAACAATCCTGGGAATGTTAGGGAGGTTTTGGTGTTTTAGTTTGTCTCTTCGTGGAGCTAGCCCACATTGTTTTCCAACTTGGCCCAAACCTAACATAAGGGCACTATAACTTACTTTCCTTGAAGTGAGATCATAATAATTCTCTATTGTTTAAGATCACTTTGATTGTACATTGTGATAATATGTTTTTAAGTTTTATACATCACAACTCTGACCAAAATGGAAGGTAAAAATTTCACTTTCATATTTTAGACTCTTGCTTTAGATTGAAATTTGGCTTTTTGTAGTATTCTAAGGGAATTTATTGTTCAAGTTCACACTTATTCTTTAGAGTGTTGCCCTTCAAAGTTGTCTTGATTTTTATATTTTAGTTCCGCCTGTGATTGTAGAGCTTAATTTGTTAGATTTTGGATATGTGTGGGTATGTATGAATTAAACTTTGGTGTTTGGTAATCCGTGGTTAAGTCTCTGAAACCTTTTAAACCAATCCACAACCAAATAATTACATGTTCAACCAACTTCTTTATTAACAAAACCCTTGAGGCTTTAACCAAGCTTCTAAAATTGAACTGGATGAAATTACAATTTTTAAATATGATGAGAATAAGGACCACCATTAAATTATTCAGGTGGTTTTTGGCCGCTCAACTTTATGCCTTGTTTCCTGTAAAACGGTGTGACTGTGTGTAGGTAGTTAAGAGATTAGCTGAGTCTTATTTGCTAGGCCTTGGTACATCTAAGCAGAGTTATATTTGTTCAGTTTTAAAATGCCTGAATCCTGGCTGGTTTGAGCAATAACCCATTGGGTATATGAAATGAGGGGAGGGGTTGGGCTCCAGTGGTAACTACACAAGGTAGTCAAAGAAAGTTAGACCAAGAGAAAAATCAAATAGCTTTTCTTTGTTCAATGTAATTACAGGAGGAGACGTTACCAGAAAAACAAGACGACAAAAAAGAGGAGCCTAAAACAACAAGTGAAAAGAAGGAGGAGGAGAACAATGTTGAAAACAAAGAAGAGGAAATTAAAGAAACGCAGAAGGACGATGAGGTCAAAAAGGAAGAACCGATGACCGGTGAGCTCCAACAGATTTTGGCCACAGGGTTTATATTTTAAACATCACTCAAGCTGTCACATAGCCCCTATCTTGGCAAAAATACCGTATATGTGTCAATAATGAGGTGATTTTAGTTTTGTTACTATCTGAGGCACTAAGCCAACAGTTTTTGTTGTTCCAGAGCCAAAGAAAACACTTGAGCATTGGCACAATGAGGCAGTGCAAAAAAGGATGCATTCAAAACGCATTCTTTGCTGAGCCCTAAAACCTCAATGCTGCACCACTAATAGTTGTTTGAATAAACCTCTAATCCCTGTTTCCAACTGAAATTAGAGGGTTAACCCGGGCTCCGCCGTACCGGGCGATGTCACGTGCCTCGATTTAATGGTCTTCATGGGGGCTTTTTGAACCACTCTTTGTCTGACCTGTAACCCAGAGCCTGTTTGCCTTGGGAGACCCTGCCAGGGGCATTTAAGCCCCTGACAACATAGCCTCTGGGATCATCCGGGCACTGAAACCCCTCCACCATGTTAAGGAGGGGTTCCTACCCTCACCTATGGTCATGAAATCTGGATCATGACCGAAAGAATACGGATACAAGCGGCCGAAATGAGCTTTCTCCGCAGGGTGGCTGGGCTCTCCCTCAAAGATAGGGTGAGGAGGTCGGTCATTCAGGAGAGGCTCAGAATAGAGCCGCTTCTCCTTCACATTGAGAGGAGTCAGCTGAGGTGGCTCGGGCATCTTATTCGGATGTCCCCCTGTCTCCCTCAGGAGGTGTTTCAGGCACGTCCCACCGGGAGGCGGCCCAGGGGAAGACCCAGGACACGCTCGAGGGACTATGTTTCTCGGCTGGTCTGGGAGCGCCTTGGGCTTCCCCCAGCAGAGCTGGAGGAGGCGTCTGAGGAGAGGGAAGTCTGGGAGTCTCTACTGAGACTGCTGCCCACTCGACCCGGTCCCAAATAAAGACGACGAGTACGAGTATGGGGTCATAGTTCTTTTAGGGTCCAATGGCCCACTGATCTTCTTACATATTCATATCTTATATTCTGAACTGAAGTTTGTTGTTTCATTGTAAGTATAGTTTATTACACTAAGCTGACCTAATCCATGTGTCGGCGGCCGTATTAATCAGTTTAAAGGTCAAAGCGTCATAAGTTAACAGTATGTGGTATCCATACTTTAAACCAGAAAATGCGGATAATGTTGCAGAAGGTTGTTGGTGTTTATAACTATCTTGATTGAAATTAGATTTTAAAAAATAAACTTTTATTTAATTTATTAGTCAACGGCAGAGTTAATGAGTATGTTTTTCTGCAGTTAAAACTGAGCCAATGGTTTTGCTGAACTTTTTTTCCAGATCCTGCTCCAGATGTTAAGGCTCCAGCTGCTGCTCCAGCTCCTGCTACCCCAGTAAATCCAGACGGAACTGAAGGGTAAGAATGCATCCTTGGAGCCTCACTCAGTCTTAGTTAGGATCCACTCCAAATTTAGGATATTATAAACGATGGATTTAGATGATAGAAGTGATAAATCTATGTTTAAAAGTCATGTGAACTGATTATTCACATTCATGGATAGAAGGGACCCTTTTAAAATGCTATTCAAAAGAGTAACCTTATTGAAGGCTGGATTTAGGACAGTAAGTTTTAACATGAACACAGATCAAGCACACCTAATAAAAGAAAATCTAATTAGTATAAACTCTTTTGTACACACTAAGGATGTAAAGGCCAGTGGAATAAGAGAACCACTTTGAATATGTCCTTTTGCTTAGACATCTACAAAGGTTCCCTTAGAAACTGATCTATTTATAATAGTTGGTAACTCTGTTAATGTCAGCCAAGGCTGAAATCTATAAATCTTGTATTTTGGTACAACTCAGTTGGGACGCAGCCTACTGAAGGGGCAGTACCATTTTTACAGTCACTACTGCGAAATGCACATGCAAAGATGTTTTATCGGAACAAACATCTAAACTATTTTCTTAAAAAATATTTCATTTCAAAACTTAAGTTTATTCAAATTGTTGATTTCATACTTTGATTTCGAGCTTTGTTACATAAACGACCCCTGGCTGCTATTTGTAGAGATGTTTAAACACTGATCTTTGTTTTATTGACCATTTGGACTTTTAGTACAACTCATTTTATTCCAATTAGGACCGGCTTGAGTTTCTGTACCAAATGGCAGCTCTTTGCTCCTGCAGCATGGTACCCTGGACTCAGTCCAATGTTTTTTTTAACTATTGACACACCAATGCTCTCTTGATGTTCCTTTTAAGGCACTGAGCTGTCATTTTATTTGGTAATTTCCTTAGCAGCCAAATAACCCTCACTGTAACAGGCATTGTGTTTAACAAGCAGCAGTTTTAAACAAGCTCAGTCCGCTTTATCAAAAACAGGCTCTCAATTTAGATTCATTCTCCACAGAAAAACAGGCAAACATAAATTCCAAATTTTGCTTCACTATGAACTTTCTCCTCATACATGTTGATCCATTGACATCATTGAACTTGTGTCAGATCATGCATTCAGACTACATTTAGTATTTAAGATGAAGGGTCTTTATTTTTGGCTATTCTATTATTTATCTATAAATTATTATTGAAAAATTAATCAAACATAATAATCGCTACTTTCAACCCTAAAATGCGTGGGACATCCCCGAGGGTAATCCAAATAAATACATACAGTTGTTATGCACCTACTTTTACATGTTAGTATCCATGTCAGAACATAATGTTGAATGAATATGTTTGTCTGGAAAGACACATTTAAATTACAATCAACTTTCATCATCACTTGTGAATAGAAACTAAGGTTCATATTACAGTAAAATGTTTACTCTGCTACTGCAAGGCCTTCACAGAAAGAGTACATGAAAGAATTGAAATGATTGTTTGTTACAAGGAACCAAGTTGTAATGCAGTAGTGTTCAATACAAGCGTGCTTCAATACCACCCAGGCTGCTTCTTGTTTTTGCAATCACCAGTTTATTCCATTTTTGATTGTATGCTTCAGACTTTACAATGACTGACACATACTGACCAGGCTAAAAAATACAACGATGCCAACAATGGAAACGGTTATATAGCACAGTCAACAAAAATGATGACCACCCTGGTGTACCTGATTCCTCTTACATGCAAGGCCAAAGCACCAGTGTGGCTCCCATTCATGCCTTAGTGACAGTCACGCCCACCTCGACACACCCACCACCCAAGTGTCAAGCCGTGTGCTCCTACCACATCAGTAATTGAGTATTTCAATCACATGGCTCTTACACCACCTTTAAACTGCAATTTGGATTATTTTTCTTGAAAACAGTAGAAGAAAACCAATAAGCCAAAGGAGGATATATAACATTTCCACTAGTAGACTTTCATACTATTGCAGCTCTGTCATTTCTTTATTTATTTATTTTTCTATGTGATACCAGTTTCACATCCTATATTATTCCTATCACAGTTGATAATGGTTACAGGGTTATAATAGTTAAACTACCAGTTACTGGTTCAAGAAAATTCAGTTCAGATCAATCAAACCAATACTTGCACTACTCACGGAGAATCTGTTTGACAAATTTCCAAAGTGATAGGAGGTAAAAGGTGTGGCATTTTACAAAACTAATCTCTCTTCTGGCTGTTGCTCTGTCCAATTGGACATACCATAAGGAAGCAAAGACATTTCATACAAGTCCTGAGGTAGCTTGAGAAGCTGAGATGTCAGCTTGATGGTCGATTTAAATTCAAGCAAAAAGCCAAAATATATTAAACTGACAACAAGGCATTTAACTGCAGAGTATTACTGATGGCAGATTGACGTGGCACAAAGAAATCTAGACCCACCAAAGGTTGATAGAACAGAATTCTCCAAAGTGCCACAAAATGAGAATCTAGTATTTCTCAGACCACTTCCTAAATGGTGACAACACATCATTACATGTTGACATATGCAGGGGAGGTGGGAGGCTTCATTTAACTTCATTTAGTTTCCCTTGGGGATAAATAAAGTATTTTTTAACTGAATTGAATTTAAAGAGATCTGGGATTTTTTTGCTATAATTTGAATTGGATAAGTTTGTCTTATATTGATGAAAAATGATATTCATTTGCTATAAATACCATAACTGTACCCAGTTTAGTTGCATATAAATAAATGTGAAACCCCAAATATATCTGGTCCATCTGTGACCTGCAGCTTGACTCCTAAAGCAGAAAAGGAGATTAGGAGCTTACTGTAGCGTTTGGGACTGAGGATAATCCTGGCCCGCATTCACATGGAGGCTATAGTTAATTTGAAACAATAAGCTTTTCTCTGTTGACAAAGTAGATGTTTTAAATGTGATAAAAACTATAGATGTTTTTTTTAAACATCCATATAAAACATGGAAAATACACCAGTTTCCAGACTTTCTGATCCTTTGCCCACTAAAAGCAATTATGCCTTTTGAACCATTTCATGTTTTGACACATTCAGAATGTGACAGACTATTATGTGGAAGGAAAATTATGTGGTTTTAAAATGTTTGTAAAAGAAAAGAAATCTCAGGAGTGTGGCTGACATTTACATACAGCATCTTTACTGCTATAGCTCTGGATAAAATGTATTGAGATCATTGTCATGGTGGGCTTAAGGGCTCTAACCCACATGCAGAACACCACACGGGACAACGGGAAAAAGTTTAACAGTTT
>JAUZNJ010040412.1:0-34448 GCA_034780135.1 Jordanella pulchra | reverse complement strand
CATTGAAGTTTATGGTTTTAACACCATAAAAGAAGAGATGGAGGGAGTGTGTTCTTTTTTAAAATGTAAATCTGTCTGTAAATGATTTAAAACAGTTTTTCTTTTACCTACCTGTCTGTCATGAAATGTTAGCAGACTGATGTCTGGAATATACTGATTAGTTTAATTGACTCCCATAAAAACTTACATTTCAACACGTATTACAGATTGAATTAAAGTTACTCTTGAACATCTTAATTAATAGCTCGTTTGTAAACCAGGTGCATCACCTTCTAACAGGATCTAATTAGCAGTGAGACTTAGACCTGTTTAGAGATGCTGCATTAAGGTGTTTGACCCTGGGTTGGATTTCCTTGTGCCTTTCAGTTCTTGGCGGTGGACACCCAGCTGCTGCTTGGCAACAAGGAGCTCGCCCTGAGCCCAGAGGAATACGTCTTTGCTGCTCTCAACCTCTACACGGACATCATCAACATCTTCCTCTACATTCTCGCCATTGTGGGAAGAGCCAGAGGCTGAGCAAAGGGAGTCTACGATAGCAGCTCAGACAGAAAACCTGTTTGGAATAAAGAGTGTCCGTAATCAAAGCTTTAAATTTGCTTTCTAGCCTGTATTTATTATATGGTTAACAGCTGCTTTTGGTTCATCCAATGTAAACGCTTCTCTCTAGTCGATACTATAAGTGACTATTATGTTGAGAACCGAAGATCTCTTTGTATAACCTGTTATATAATAATCATCTTTTTCTCCAAAGATTCTATCTCAAAGCGTCGGAAATTAATCAGCGATGTAGATTTGTGACAAAACAATCCCAGCATTTCATAAAGCTGTCACTCAGTTACATGAGGGGCTTTAATTGGTCAGTGTTTGATGCAGAGTTTTATTCTGGTGTGATTGTATGATGAAGTTTGAGATGACTTTTTTTATGGACCAAAGACCATAAATCATCATTTTTAGTGTGAAATATGTTTTTCAAAAGCTGTCAGCAGGAAGGGCTGAAATGGCAGTGAGGAGAATAGGAACCGAGTCTCTAGGATGACGGGAAAAACTAAAGCTCCTGCTGAAAACCTTATTAAAAAGTGACTACAAAGTGGTCGTTTGAATATATTTCTTCTCTTTTTCCAAAGTACTGTTTTAAATCTACACTGTTTTCACTATGATGCTCTAAACTCTTAAGTACTTTTGTAAACCTGATGTGTTTTCTTTCTATGGAAATAAATTTGTAAAATGCATTCCGTCAGAGTAATGATGTTTTGATTCAACTTATTTCCAGCTGAAGTCTGGGTAAGTTAGCTGTGCTTGTATCAGCTCTGTATCCAACAGCCCTCAGGATGAGCCTGGAGCAATCCTTTGCAGCCTTGCAGGCAGAAAATGAGCGACTAAGGCAGGAAAACAATCATTTTAAGACCATGCTGGATCTACTGTGGGAAAACAATGAGGTGAGGGTAAGGATGCAGAGGGACAGCACCCAACAGACTGGTTTAACAGGTAAGGTGTCTGTTACTCTTCGCCACTAGGTGGTAGGCTTGGCTTTCTTTAGATGCTCATATGTCTTATTTTGTTTTCTACCTAATTAAAATATGAATTCCTAAGATTTAAATTATATATTGTGACATGTTTTTATTTAAAACTGCAATAAGATAGTCCGGCTGTAAGGTGAAGAAAAATGACAGTAAAATTTAATGTTGCTGAAGTTGTAAAGGATCCAACCTTTGGCATCTGAAAAACAAAACAAATAACTAGACACACTCTTCTAGTTTTT
Organism: Jordanella pulchra; assembly: GCA_034780135.1. Lineage (NCBI taxonomy): Eukaryota > Metazoa > Chordata > Actinopteri > Cyprinodontiformes > Cyprinodontidae > Jordanella > Jordanella pulchra. The sequence goes on along the minus strand of JAUZNJ010040412.1, from coordinate 32,689 downwards.
GTCACGGTATTAAAAACTTGTTATAGTAACAGCTGTACACAAACTTATAAACAGGTTAAAATATTTCATTTTTATCTATATTTAAATATAAAGTAAAGTTGTGTAGAGTCTTGCTTCAAGTTTAGGAGAGCCAACAGCAACGCCTGCCTGCTAGTTTGCATTCAGTTGGCATGGTAACAAGCTGCTCAGCGTGCTGAGGGATCCTTACAATCTGATCAACTTCCTTCACTTAATCAGACATTTGCCACAGCATCAGGTTTTGCCTTTAGAATTAGACCCAAATGTTTGTCATGTAGCTGAAAATATGTCCTCTCCTAGCGAGTCGTTCAAAGTTGTTGCTATGGGGATGGTTAAATAATAAAACATCTTTTGCTCACTTGGCTCCTTTTGTTTTTTACTGTAAAAGTAACCCCTCCATTTATCCAAAGGGGCGACATCCACAGATAAAAGCAGGAGTGTAAGTTCCTACTGTTAAAGCTTTTAGTGGTGAGAAAATGTATGAGGAACCAGGCTACAATTACAGTCATTGTTTATGGTCACACTCAGGATTTTATCGAAAAAAAACAAGAAAAGCAACTTTCAAGAGAAAAAAAACCACTGCTGTAAACTGAGAAGTTTTATATTATGAATATACTGTGAAACTAACTTTATTAAATATTTATTCTGACTTTTTTTCCATTTATGTTAACATTCCTTACATTGCAAATTTTGCAGGACTTATTTTAATTGAAAATATTTATTGCAACAATCTTCAACGCTTGGTCAAATTAAAACGAGTTAAAAGTAGAGCTTCAAGATGCCTGAGTGTAATTATGTTATCCAGTCCTTTTTGTTCTATTAGTTATATTAGTAGATGCACCACAATGATCTGTCAGCCATAATATGACATGATTTTTATACTCAACATGAATAATAATGGACCAAACTTTTCTTTTTGCTGTTCCATACACCAGGAATTGGCTCTAGCAGCCTGCTGCATAACAACACCGATGAGCAACAGTTTAACAGAGACCTGCAGCAGAAGAGACTCAAACTGGAGCACAGAACGTCTTCTCCTGTCAACTTTAAGTCTTTCCTTCAATGCTCAGTGCTCAAAGATGCTGAAGAGGCAGCAGAATTTCACAACACACAAGCTAATGTTCCTCCTTGTGCCAAAGGTATCACCTTATTCAGAAGTTATACGTTTTTGTGCATTTTTTATTTCAGTATTTTATTTTTTTTTAAGGTTCAACAAGCCTGTTTGGTGAAATTGCCTATCAGCTGGATAGGAGGATTCTGTCCTACGTGTTCCAGGCTCATCAGAGACTCTATGGTTTCACGCTCCTCAATATACCGGAGAAGATCATTGAGGTAACAACTTTCTTAGAAGAAAACCTTAACGGATTTAAAATCAGCTGAAGGGAAATGCTTCTGATCGAAAAGATAAAAGTTTCTGTTTGACTCAAGAACTTCTGCTTTTCACAACATTTTGAAAGTAAACACAGACAAAAAAAAAATCCCCTGTGAAAATATGGGAAGTAATAAATCTCCGTTCATCTGTTGCAGGTGAGCACACACCCTCTGACGGGGAAGGTGGATGGGGCCTACCAGCTCCACCTGACTCGGAGGTACAAAGACATGATGGAGGAGCTCAGCCAGTTTGGGTACAAAGCAGCTCTCCACCCTACTTTCTGTGAGTTTGTTGTCAATACATACGGGGTCCTGAAAGAGAGGCCAAGTAAAAGCAGCACCCAAGGGGCCGACTACAATAATCCAGAACTTCTGGCGAAGCTGATAGAGAGCACAGCTCCAAGGAAACTGCAGAAGGATCTGCAGCTGGTGCTCTCTTGTCTCTGCTACATGGCAGCGAAGGACAAGGAGCCTCTTCTTGCGTGGTAGTCATCACTGCAACTTAGGAGATTTCAAACCTTCCTGAAATAAATGATGAGGTGTGAGGATTGTTGTATCAGTGTTTTAGTCTGCAGTCAAAGGCATTCATCTTGGTGAGACTTCTGGTGTGCAACTTTATCAAGTTTGGACTTTGCTGCAATTTTAGCTCAAAGTTTCCGAGGGTATGTTTGTATGAACCTTAAACATCTAAATGCAGAAGTTTTGCCCAGTCCTCTTTCTCATGTTCCATTAAACCCAGTAGATGGATATAAAACATCCCTTCCCATAGAAAGCTCCGTCTTGAATTTACGTCCAGACTTTATTCCATCCTAACACAATTATATGCTTTTTTATAAACTATTCTATTGTTAGAATTAAGAGGGTAATGAATAGAAATAGTAGTGATGCCTATATCTGATATTATGATATTTTACAACTCAACAGGCCGATAATCGATACCGATCTTTTATTTTTTACTATTTCTTTAGACCTACTTACAGACACTTTGTATTGTTTTCTCTCCAGTCCTTTATAGTCACTGCAAACATCAGTTTGGTTATCTGTCTCTGAACTTTTAAAAGCATCCATAACATTGACATTTTCACTTCAGAATCTCACCTGTTTAGCATCAGGTGGTTGATATTGGTGGAATGGCTAATGTCAGATATTTAGATTTAAAATATCTGTTGTTAACATGCTGATAATATTGTGCCTCCCTAACAAATGCATAAAAAGATTTATTTATTGACTTGTTTTAAAGAGCAGCACCTCTGATCAGAACCACTTAGGTCTGCAACAAACCAGGACAAAGCTTGATCTCAAAAGAAGCCATATAAATAGCAAAACTCTTTGACACATCTCAGAAATAAATCCTTTCAAAAAAATATTGGTATGATCTTGGATCAATGATGAGTTTCAAACTGTGTGAAATGGGTGCTAAAAAAGTGAACCTGCTCAGGTTTATTGATTTTTATTCAGATTCAATTCAAGAGGTGGTTCTAGAAAAAGTATACCAGGGAGGCCAGGATGGCGCAGAGAACAGAAAGAGTAAAGCATATAATGAAGAATAGCACAAAAGTGCATGTTTAGTCTATTAGCTGAGCCACAAACTGGTCATTTAAGTAATTTTTAAAGAATCTTTGAAGTAAATTGTAAAGGTGAAATGTTAAATTGGTCTAAGAGACAAATCCGTTACAGTGTCGTTTGTCAGAGCATGTCATCATTAGAAATCCACTTAGTATTACACTGCAAAAACTTTACTTAAATTGTGCCCTTGAAATAAGATTAAAGGTGTTTTTCTTTCTTTTTTTTTTAAAAAAAAAACATAAATAATTTTATTTAATCTGATAATCGCCTTACAAACCCGCTGGAATCAAGGTAATTTCACATATTTCAAGAAATATTGACTCACCTTTGCGCATTTTATGTTTTCAGTACAGTGGCCATAACAGGAGCCAGAACCAATTCTAAAGGGCCACTGGCCCCTGTTGGCCCCCATCTAGAACTGGCAGTGGTGTAACACTTGAAATAAGGAGTTCAAAATGAAAAAAAGAAAAGAGAAAATAGCAACAAAACATAGCCTTAAAATGGAAATGATTGTTTTTATACGAATAGAACATAATGACGTAGGTGGTGGGGCGGGGCTTAAAATCAACCAGGACAGGAAGGGTTTACGTTTCAAAGTGCTGTTTTTCCTGGTCCGGTTTCTTTTTTTTTATTATTATTTCACTGCTCTACCTGCGTGTTTTGCTGTGGGCATTTTATAAAGGATGTGACAGCATCAGTTCCCACGCACTGTGCCTGATGAATGGCTTCATCACACGGACTTCTGTTCAGGTGAGACCATCTGGTCAAAGCCATCAAAAGGCAGCGAAGCGGGGTAAGCTAGCAGCGGACAGGTGAGCGCCATGAAGGATGACACTTCTGCGATATAAACCATCATAACCCAACAACCTCGTGTTAGAATCTAGCTCTGACATTATTCATTGGTTTTTAATGTAAATTCGTGTTTTTAAGTGAAATTATTCCCTGGATTTGTTCCGTATGAACGAGCTAAAGAAAAACGTCCAGCCTTTTAGAAGAGCTCTGTATGATTTCAACTTTAAATCGAGATGCTGCAGAACAAGTTTGTGAAAGTATCTTATTAACTCTATATCTCCCAACTGTTGTAGAGGGCGTATTTCATGTGTAAATACACTAGGGTGTGGTGTTCAGGTCAGATCAGCAGCACTTTGTAGGTTATAACTGATGAGTACCACACGTGGGATGACTTTATTTTACACAGTTTATAGCCACGATTCATTGCTTCAGCATACTTAGAGGGAGAGTGGTGGTAAAAAGTATTGAGAAGTAAACATGTTTGTCTTTTTACTATACACTTATTCATGTTAATCTATTGAGATAAAAGTTTAAGTGAAATACTTGCATAAAGTGCTGCAAACATGTCTTTTGTTCTTCAAAGGAAAGTTGCATATTTCAGAGAATAAAGTTGTGTCTTTGTATTTTCCACTGCGTGTATAGACATGCAGCCAGAGTCATTTCCTGGGAGCTCCTGTGCAGGTTGACTGTGTTTCTCTCTCTCTCCTTTAGAGTCCGTTGCAGCTCCGGGGACAGAAATTTACTCTGAAATAAGAGCAGAACTGTAGATCTGGCTGCTGTTCATCCTTGGTTCTGTTTAGAGCCAGCGTGCAGCCATGGTTCTGCGGGCGTCACCCTTTCCCAACGCTTTTCTGGCCGGTATCCACGCCTTGGGGTGGGCATTGATCGTGCCATGCTTCTGGTACCTTGATCGTGTTCTTGCTGTGTGCAAGTCCACCACAAGGGAGAGGAGAGAGCGACAGGAACAAGAATGCTACCTTCACCCCCTCAATGTCTTCCTCGGCTCCATTTTCTTCCTCCTGTTTTTCCTCCTTACAGCCCCGTTAGCATTCCTGGGTTTTCTGCTCTGGGCTCCGCTCCAGGCCTGCCGCCGGCCGTTCTCCTACCACAGAGCGGAACCGGCCTCAGCAGAGAGAGAGACAAACCGAGGCTTTGAGCAAACGGGAAAGGCTTTGTTTACCTTCGCCTCAGCCAACCTGTGTCTGTTAACGGATGGCCTGGCTCGCTTCAACAACCTGGGTCACACCCAGCATAGGGCCTGTGAGATTGGCAAACGTATCGCTGAGAGCGTGGGGCGAGCTCAGGTGGTGATCACCGTGGAATCCCCCAGCAGCTGCGGCCCTCTCAGCCCCTCTGACAGCATGACAGCCAGAGCCTGCGGAGATGCAGACGGAGATACGGAGGGAAAGCCTCAACCGGCAGGAAGCGGTTCAGATCAGGAGAGCTCTGCCGCTTTGTTCTCCAGCCGTCCTCGTCAGCAGGATGAGGAACCCTGGGACGTGTCGTCGCTCTTTCCAGCCAACATCGATGTACTGTGTCTGGAAGAGGTGTTTGATAAGAGAGCTGCTAAAAAGCTCACCCGTTCGCTGAAACCACTTTATGGACACATCCTGTACGACGTCGGCGTTTATGCCTGCCAGCCGCCCTGCAGGTGCTCTGCTTTCAAGTTCTTCAACAGCGGTCTGTTCTTGGCCAGTAGATTCCCGGTGCTGGAGGCCGAGTACCACTGCTTTCCCAACAGCAAAGGAGAGGACGCCCTGGCTGCCAAGGGTCTGCTCTCTACTAAGGTGCCTTGAAGAGTAGTTTTCTTGATATATGTGCTGTCAAATATAGACAGGCTTCATCTGTTAGAGGAGACAAAACATGTAACAAGGAAATCCTGAACAGTTTGAGAGATTTAAATAGAGCAGAATCCTTCTGTTCAGCTTATTAATAAAGGAGGAGGCTTAAAAAATGATTCCAAACTAATTATTAGATGAAATAACACAGTTCTATATCTAGAGCTGCACCGATCTGGCTTCTCCTTGGTCAGTACCGATACCGATATTCACTTTTCAATGAGAACTATCCAACTAAATTGCTCTTTTTTTAATCTAAAGTCTACAAAACGCAAAGGAGAAAAATGCTTTAAGTTTTATTTTTGATGCACAAAAGCTTAGAAATTCAGCAGAGGATGGAGGAATTAAAAAATATACGGACAAATAAGTTTCCCTACGTTTTTTTTCCCCAGTGAAACTGAAAACACACGCTGACGGGGACATTTCCTGAAAACAGACGATCTCACATTAAAATAATGAAATAAAACAGAATAAATCTTCCTAATATTTATTTAGTGGGGGGAAAAAAACTAGTCTAGCATTTAAATGCTCACCTATTGAATGCTATAAAATAAAACCCCTGTGTCTTTCCATTTGGAAGAACATGAGCTCAGTGATCCACGTCTCCTCTGGTGTGCGATATGACAGACATTTCTATTTAGCCTCTAGTTTATTTTACCAAGACCTACACTAAGCAGGATGGGAAGAAGATAAGAACAAACCTCTTCATCAATGATTTGATGTAGAATGACGTTTTAGGGCGTCCATAGTGACGGGCCGTCAGAAAGGCAGCCCTACCATCACAAAAGTAAACAGGTAGAGATAACCGAGAGTATAAATAACTAGAACAGTCTTTTAATGCCCATTGTTAAGCATGGTGGAGGATCTGTGATGCTGCGGGATTTTCTCTGAGCTCTGAGAAGCTCAGCCTATCGAGACTCTGGATTCTACAGAGATTGTCTAAGTACAGATTGTTTTAGAGGTTGTGAACGTTTTCCCCAAACTGGATGAAATGCCCTCCTATTAGAAGTTCGGTTATCTTTTGAAAACATTGAGTGTGAGACTTTGGTTCTGCTGAACAAGATGTGTTTATTTAAAGAGTGGTGGGGGGCATCGATACTTATGGAAGGGCTGCATTTCTTTATACAATAACCCTAAAATAAGGTCAAAACGTGGCTTTTTTTTTAATCTCCAGATGCTTATTGGGCAGAATCAGAAAAAGAAGAAAGTGGTCGGCTATTTCAACTGCACACATCTTCACGCGCCAGAGGGTGAGTCTCAGCTTCATATCTGGTTCATTCAAACAAACTCGCCTCCTTTACGAAGTAAGAAGAGTTTGTGACGATCCTGTGTTGTCATCAGGTGAGGGAAAGATTCGCTGTGACCAGCTGGACATGGTTAACATCTGGATCAGGGCTTTTCAGGACGCCCACAGACAGCCTGATGAGGAGGTGGTCTTCGACGTCCTCTGCGGAGATTTCAACTTCGATAACTGCTCACCCGGTCCGTCTCTTTCACTGTCCTTGTCGCTATTTTGTTACCGTTTGGGACATTTTCATCTGTGTTGCTTTAAAGCCCCTTGCAGACGTGTTTTGACGAGCATGTGATCCGTTGAGTCTAGATGACGTGTTGGAGCAGAATCACAAACTGTTTGAGGAGTACAGAGATCCATGCAGAGCAGGACCTGGAAAGGAGAAGCCCTGGGTGATCGGTTGGTATCGTTTGAATCTTTGAAATTAGACTCCATGCAGCACATTGAAAAAGGCTGGACTGTTTCAGCTTTTGTCACTTTATGGAGGAGAGGTTTAGTTCAAACACAACTGGTCTTTATTGAAAATAATGTTCTTCTACTTACAGCCAACTTAGTGTAGGTTTGTCATTAGAAATCCATATGAAATTGATGTTTTCTTTTAACGTGAGAAAACGATAAAAGTACTTCCATGTGAGAAATGTTGACAGTTCTGATTGGACCCTGTTATTACTGTGTTCTGCTTCTCCTGAAGGTACTCTGCTGGAGCAGCCCACTCTGTACGAGGAGGATGTGAGCTCTCCAGAAAAGCTTCAAAGGTGCTTTCTTTTATTTATTTTTGGACGTGTTTTCTTTTATTCACTAACAGCAGCAGAAATATGATGAGGGTTGCGATAATTTACATTTAGTCTCAAGTTCTATCATATTGTTTGTCTCTGTAGGACTTTGGAAGCAGAGGAGATGAGGAAGAAGTACATCTCTCCTCCTGTCGCTCAAGAAGGAATACCTCTGGTTTACCCAGAACCCGGCCAGCCGTGGATCGGACGTCGCATCGATTACATTCTCTATCGTGAAACTTCCATTTCAAAGCTGTGCAGAACGGTACATATTTCTCTTTTTTTTTTTTTTCTTTATCTTTCTCTGCTTGGTTCCCTTTTAAGCCTCGTTCCTCTGTGCCATCTTATTAAATGTCTAGATAAAGTGATATTTTAACAAAGTCATGTAAAACCGACATATTTGTGGTTTGCTTTTTCCCATTTAGGAACTTGAAGAAGTGACCTTCATCACTCAGCTGGCTGGCCTTACTGATCATATTCCTGTTGGCCTGAGGCTGAAAGTCATAATGGACTCTGAGTTTGATGATGAATGAGAGCACATTGCATCTGGAGGCAAATAGATGCTGTTTTATCTGAACTGTTTAATTGAAATACTTGAATTTGTACATTTAGAAAAACTTTTACACATGGTCAGTTTATGGCTCAGGTAACACTTATTTTTTATCTCTCAGTTATGGTTTCACATTTCATGCTTGTTTTATACATTCAAAGCTGCTCACTGTTGTTTCGTCAATCTTTTTTAAAACTGTATTTTTATCAACCAAAAAAAAAAACGACTTTAGAAATGAATTAGGAAAACAATTTTCACTGTTATGATGCCAAATATCTGACTGTTACACTCTGTGAACCACAGGTGCTATAAAGTGAATACACTTTGCATGTATGGTCGTAAATTTGTTATATCTTGTAAGCAAATTGTTGCTTTTCCATGGTTGTTTATTTTGGGTTTGGTTTCCATTAGGATTGCAATGATATGAACATTTTCCAATATCGATTTCCAATATTATTATTGCCACTATTACTGATAAGCGAAATTTACCAACATCGTATATTACCCTGCCTCAGTTAACCACCCACAACCCTGAGTTGCATCACAATCACTGTCACATGATCAAACAAATATCACATGACCGATCCCTCCCCCTTCTAAGACAATAACAAAAAAACAAATACATCGAAATTAAAAAAGTGCTGATATGAGCCCAGTTTTCTTGATTGGACCAATACCTATATACCTAAAAACGTCCATTATTGTCCAGCACCAAATTTAATGCCCATATATCGTTCCTTAGGTTCCTTACCGTAACTTAGTCAGCAGTGAACAGAGTTGTGTGATTACTTACAGTTCATTTGTTCAATGATTTGTCCCAGATTGGTTAATATATTTTTTTCCTTTAATAAATGAAATGATTTAAAATGGTCATTTTATCATTTCTTAAGTTTTGTTAATTAATGAGTATTAGGAAAATTTTGGAAAGGTATTAGGAAAATACAAAACTAGTAGATATCTGAGGGTTTAATTTTTTCTTTTTTGTCATTTTACATTCAGTTTACCCTTAATGATAATTACTTACAATTAAACCCCAAATTATTCATAATCTTTTAAGATCTAAGGTAAAAGTGAATAAAATAGAAATATTATCATTTTCTTTAGCAATATTTATTTACTTGATTTTTACTTTACTAGTTTTCTTTAAAATAATTTCAAATCTAAAGCTTTCATGTTTGATTAAATATAGCTATCTGACTGACTGACATCATAAATTTAGATTAATCCATGAAAAACTGAAAGACAGTAAATTTACTATTACAAAAATTTACTATTTACAAAAAAGGCTTAATTGGTTATAATTATGTTTTTGGTTATAAGTATGTGCACACCATTACAAATTTGATTAAACCTGCGTCTGTAAAACTTTTCTATTTATCAAGATAAATATAGGCTAATGCTAATCTTTACTTACAGAACATTGCACATTTTGATTTTCCTCGCCGCTAGAGGGCGGTACGATCGATTACTTTGTGCATTATGCAGAAAACAACGACATACTGTGTAGACCAATCAGAACCCAAGGACAAAACCCACTTCCTGTTATCGCCGCTCGTGACAACATTATCAGTTATGGTCTGCAGCTTGTTAAACATGAGTATTTTGTGTAGATCGAGGATACTGCTATCTTCAGTTTGTAGGATAAGTAGTTTAAGAGATAAATCTGCTATTTCTAGAGGCGTCAGTTCGTTAGCCAAAGCTCAGCGCCACAGACTTAATGTTTATTCATCCTTATGCCATCAACACTGGCATCAGGGAGGTTTTCTCTTGTGCCGTTTCGAGTCAAAAAGTTGTTACACAGACAGAGATCAGAGTGGACTGACAGAACGAACTGAGAAATTAGATGAGGAAACCGATGAGGAGTTGAAATCAGACGGGGGCAGCGTGAAAACCCGGAGCCGGGGTAAGACGTCCGTCATCTAAAGGGAAATCTAACATCTATTACACGGTTTATTATGAACCATAAGAAAACTGTTATTTTCTTTTTATCACTGTCCGAATAATATTTAAACTCTTAAAACAGACAGACAGACAGATAGTTAGAATATGTAAATTGTTGCATATTATTCTTTATACTATTTTCTACCTCAATAGGTTGCTAAGATATAAAGTAACATGTTATCTGAGTTATTAAAAAGATGATACACATCATTGTGCTTTTTTCTTAATTTCCTTTAATTACAGAGGTTTCAAAAGTAGAGTTGTCACCAAAATCTCAAATTCAGTGATATTCAGGAAAATATTTGATACTTGATACCAATTTCTATTAAAAAATGACAAGTAGTGAAAGGCATAGAAAAAGGAATACAAACAGAACTTGGTCAATGTAATCATCGATCATGCTATTTCAAAAGAATCGCAGATGCTTTTTAAATAAAAACCTCAGAAATCTAAGATTAACTGTAGACAAAATATGAGAACAAAACTTGTTTTTAGTATCAATACCATGATAAATTAGTATTGAATCTAGATACAGTGCAGTGAGTGTTCATACTTTGCCAACCCTAGTCAAAAGGTGTTCAGATTATTTACAAATACCTGTTTTACCTTTAAAAGTACAAATATCTGTTTAAAAAAAGACTGGTAAAAGTACTGATTGAACTCCTTTCCTTATTTAAAATAAAGAAAATTACAGGTTCTTCATTGTACATGAGAACAGAAGTAAAAATAAGTTTTTACCTTAAATGATAGAAAATAACTTGAAACCTTAATTCTTTAATAAAAAAACAGATCTGTGCACAAAACATATTTTATTACTACTTGTTTGCTAACATTGTTTTTAAACGGAACAAAAAAAGACTCAGTTTAGTTTTGATCTAAATTAAAAGTTCTGCTATTCACAACAAATTTGCAAATAGAAAATGAAAAACAACTTGAAACATAATAAAAATCATAATTTAAAATGTAATCATGTGGGAACAATGAGGAGTGTCTTGTTTCTTTAACGTGGTCTTTTATGGTGATTATTCAAACTAGGGACACACTGATAGGAAAATCTTGGCTAAAATATAGATGTACATTATTAATGTTGCTGCTATGACGATTACCAATATTTACCTGTATCATATATTTCTCTACCCTCTGACCACCGACTACAATGATGACATTCCTCACAGACACTGTCACATGATTAAACAAATACCAAATGACTGATCTGTTCCACTTTCCTGAAACAAAAACAGCAAATACATGGAAATAAATATCGGTTATTATTATCAGTCTGATGCTAACATGCTAAGAAATGGAAATTCCGAATTTTAACAATAAAACTTGTCATATTTATCGTCATAATTTTCCTAAAGTGCAAAAGTAGTAATAGGTTCATAGAGCAGATTATTTGTTTTTCCAACTCACTCACTGGAGTCAAAACGGATTTATTCACCAGCAGTTCACAGTCTAATAATCAGGTTTTTTTTTAAGTACAAAAAAGAAGTATCTAAAAAAAATAAAGAGCACAACTATTCAAAATAATAAAACTAATTTCAAAAAATCTTATTACTAGAATATTTTCATCTAAGACTTTATTTTCCCCCTCAGGGTTCTCCGAGGTGTTCAGCCTTGACGTCCTGGTCTCTTTGCTGCGTCAGGAAAATGCCGTGGACCTGTGTGTGATTAAAGTGCCGAATCATGTCCAGTATGCCGAGTATTTCATAGTGGTCAGCGGCGTATCGCCAAGACATCTCCGTGCCATGGCTCTGTATGCCATCAAAGTGGTAGCTGTTACTCATTTCCTTTCTATTACATGTTTTCATGCATTCACTTTCAAAGCCTGTGCTAACGATTGCTCTCCTTCAGTATAAGTTTCTAAGGAAAGACGGAGAGCCACATGTAAGGATTGAAGGCAGGGATGCAGAGGACTGGATGTGTGTCGACTTCGGTGAGTCTCATCTTTTAGAAAATTGTTTATGCCAATTGGTCTTAGCTGTTATAGAAGTAGAATTTTCTTTTTTTTTTTTCTTCCCTTATCAGGTAACGTGGTTGTTCACTTTATGTTGCCTGAGACCAGAGAAGTATATGAACTGGAGAAACTGTGGACTCTTCGTGCCTACGATGAGCAGCTCAAGAAAATTCCTGCAGAGTCGCTACCGGAAGACTTCGTACTTGATGCCGAGCTCACAAAGTGACTTTATTTCTAATATTTGAATAAAGCTAAAGGTTAACTAAATATTTTAAACTTTCTGTTTACCCTTTCAGTTACTGGTCTGTACAAATGTTTTAAAATAAAACATGTTAAATTATTAGTCCTTCGTTCTTCTTTTAAAGTGTATAAACCCAGGTTTCTACTTTATGAAAATATGCTGCACATTCCCCATTTACTGGCAGGCCTGCTGCAGTTATGGAAGAAGCTCTAAGATCAACATCTAAGGTTGCAGTAGTATAATTTCAGAGAAAACTGGTGAAATTCTCTTAACAGTGAGTTTTGAACTTAAAAAAAATGTTTTGCCTCCTTTTCCATCCTCTTTGTTTCCACCTCTGTGAGGTTCCATTTATTTTTAACTGCCTAAAAATTCATTGGATGTAGATATTAGCAAATTCAGACCACAGGCTATTTTCTTGCCTCCCCATCCGGACCCATTAAGAGCAGCACGTGAAGAGACCATTTATGAATGACCAAAAGATATTTAATAAATGGCATCTAATCCATTAATTACAACACTTTCTATTTTATACCTGTATTTTGTAGCAAAAGGTTTGTTTTGGAGTCACACAAACATCTTGCTGTCTTTATTCTGGCATGTAAAAATGAGGGGGTGGTGGCCTGGTGGTTAGAGCAGAGTCTGGATCCAATCCCACAGCCTGAGTTAAACTATTCGTCCTGATTTACTTCCTGGGCATTTTCAGCTGCCTACTGCTCCCAAAGGTGTGTTTAGGATTTGCATAAACATTTTACACCTCAATAAATATGGAAGGCTTCTAGGTTGCCTTTAAAGATTTAAAGTCGAAACAAAAAAAAAAAATGTAATAAAGCTACAACAAAATTAAACCTAAGATCAATATTTTTATAAATCAGATAAAAGTAGAACTAAAAGGAAAACAGTCGTTTCTTCTTTTATCCGCAAAAACAAAGAGTATAATTCTGTGTTTATATTTAACTTCTCTAGCATTAGTTAAAGTTATACAGTGTAGGAATCCTTCTTATATACTAGTGAGAAACAATACAATGTAAACAGTTCAAAATATCAGTGGAGAGGAGTAGTTCAAGGCAAATCCTGCACCTGGAAAGCTGTGCAGAAGCAACAGTTTGCACACTGAGTAACCTTCCATTTACTGCACTGACTCACAGCAGTTCATCGTCTTTAAAGGGGAGTAAAGATCCAGCGAGCAATTTTAACTTGATGTTTTCTACTAGCTCAAACAATTTGATCAGATCTTACAGGAGAAACAATTTTGTTGGTCAAACTTGGATGTATCGTGTGTGAAGCTGCTACAGGTTCTACCTCACAGAACCAGGTCCACTAAAGTCCTGTTTTTAAATCCACGTCAGTGACACAGGGAAGGGATACCTGGGGATAACCCTTAATATCTAAACAAATAGAAGCAGAATTGTTCTTGGAACAGATAAGGAAGTCCTCCTCTTCATAAAACAAAGTTGGAATCATCCATGCATTTGGTCCAGTGCTATAGATTGCCTCATTGTTGCATCACCCCAGGTACAGTAGGTTATATTGGAACCTGCTATTGATACCTACCTAACCAAGCTTGATAGTAAATTCCTGCATGTAGAACCATGCAACTAGTTTTATTTTTTTTTTTTTTTTCGTTTTTTAAACAGACCAAAAGAGCAGATTCAGGTCCAATATTTAAACCACTGTACAAAGGTCCAAATCAGAACTAAACAGATTTCAACTCTGTTAAAAGTATAAAAACAAACCTACTACAGGCCGTTCCAGAAGCACCAACACTGAACAGTTGAAGGTATGTTAATGGGCAGCTCTAGACAGGGGCCAACCGAGGCCAGTGCCCCTATGAAAGTGCAGTACCTCTAGTTCCTGTAATGGCCCCTGTATTGTACTGCGACCCAATACTAAAACAATACCTTCTGATGATACAGTATGTGCTGCCAAGTAAAACAAAACAGAACAGAACACTTTATAAAAAAGCTTTAGAATTTTAGTTTTTTTTCCTTTTAGCTTCAACGATATTGAGCCAGAATCACTGTTTTCATCCCCTAGATCAGGGGTCTGCAACCTTCAGCTCCAGGAGCACAAAAGGCTCTTTGACTTAACTTAATATATCAAAGAGTGAACTATTGCCCTGTTTTTTTTTATTTTGTTTTGTGTCCCCAATAAACCCATGGTAAGTTTGAACCATCTAGAACCACCCTAAGTATGTTAATCAATCAAGGAGATTTTTTTCCTTTTTCATTAGTGCAAAACAGTTTCCGTCCTTTGCTTCTCATGTACCGTGTTTTAAGTTAAGTTAAATCACTAAAAGGTTACAGACATACGCCTAGATGCAGAAACGGGGGAAATCTAGTAATTCACTCTTTTTCTGCTTCTTTCTGGATATATTCCTCTAGGAAATCTGCAGCACAGTATATTTTCATGTTTATTAGATTTAGTCATTCAATTTTAAAGGGTTAACAAAATGAGCTTGCTTGTTCCTGACAATAAAATCCTAATTATCAGGTCCATCAAAAGAAACGGTTAATAGTACTGCCCAGTAAATATCTGTTGGTCATCAGAACGATGTTCTGCAGATTTCCTTAATAGTGGAAACTGCTTTGAGTGAAACAGAAAATGCAAGATTATCCCTGTTCCTGCATCAAAGGATACATCCTTAACTCTTATCAGATTTGACTAAACTCCAAAATCAAAAAAATATAAAAATAAAGACAAAAAAAGTAGACAGGGTATCTCATCTGAAAAAACAGAAAGTCATTTTTTAACTTTTTTTTATATGTATAACATTAACCTGCTATAAAGACACCGCACAGATTTAGAGGTAACACAAGGTGCTTCCATACACTATTGGCTCAGTGGGCAAAATATGCAAGTCCCACTTTACAGATTTTTATTTGTAAAACAATTTGAGAACCATATATCTTTTATCTACTCTAATGAACATGGCTCTGTAATATGGAACTGATAGTTAATCACTGACACAGTACTTTAACTTATTCCCAAAGTCGGAGTCACAGATAAACAAGCATGGTGCATAGTGTTTAATTTAATTAAACACTAAAAAAATAATGATGCTTATTAATGTGTGTAAAGATTTAAAATAAATCTCCAAGAAATACACAAAACAAATACATTGGTTGGTGATGTTTATTACTTTTATACCAATAGTTAATAGATGTTATAGAACTATATTCCAACTAGTAGTTTGGGTCATGAATCCATTCTAGGTCTTTTTGTGGGTCAGAGGCCAGAATGTTTGGAAAACTCTGCTTTTTAAACCCATAAGTCAGTTAGATTAGTTGGAAGCTAAAGAATGCAGAATACAGATTTACACACATGGGTAAAACTGTTGGTGCTTCTTGTTTGATGAAAGAAAAAACGACGATGGTGACAGAAATAACTTGAATCTGAATAATATAATATTGAATAAAAATTCTATGAAAATAAACAAATGAAACTCAGACATTAAACCACGCCTCAGCTGAATTATTTAAGAAATAAACTAATGAAACAGGCCTGGATAAATAAATTTCTGTCTAATATCTGAAGACAACTCTTTCCTTTGCTTCCTCTTGTCCATGTTGAGTGCACTATACACCATGTCACCAACTAGAACAGTGATTACATGCAGCCCTATAAATAGGCCTACTGACCGATTACATCATTGTAGGCACCTGTGATGCAAATCACTGGATACAGTTTTTGTTAATTATGTTGATTTTGTTAATCATTTTTGGTCATTATGGTAACAAAGATGATAAATCATAAGGTGCATGAATAATATGGCTTAACACTGTATAGGACACAGTACATGCTAATATGATCACATAACCTCCCACCAAACTACACTTTGACTTACTGTCAGACTATTAACTAAACGTAAAAACGGAAATGAAGCAGAGGCTGTCCGTGTAGACCGTGTAGACCGGTTGCGTGGAAGTTTTTTTATGCTTCTTGATTTTCAGTAACCTTGTTTTCACCCGAGTCTGCTTTATGGTATAAGCTGTGGTCCTTTTGTACATTCTTGTTGAATTTATCTGCAAGTTTCTGGCTTTAACTGGTTCTCTAGCCACAGCTGGCATACTGAAAATCACTCTTACTCTTCTCTAAGGATTGCATAACTATATCTTGTTCCTTAATGTTTTTTACTTTCTCACTTTGCTTTGAAGGTATGGAAAGTCCGTGCAATTTTTTAGCAATGCTTATAAAAAAAAGATAGAAAAGTCGAAAATGTATTTAACGAGCATTGAATAATTTTAGGGAGCAACAAATTGAAATTGCACTGGTTTATTGAGGTTTATTATAGTAACCGTCACTAAAGGTTTATATATTCTTTGTTCCTA
Organism: Jordanella pulchra; assembly: GCA_034780135.1. Taxonomy (NCBI): domain Eukaryota; kingdom Metazoa; phylum Chordata; class Actinopteri; order Cyprinodontiformes; family Cyprinodontidae; genus Jordanella; species Jordanella pulchra. The sequence continues at coordinate 16,023 of JAUZNJ010040412.1, read as the reverse complement.
AATAAATATCAGCTTCTCATCGGTGAACTCTAGAGTGAGAAGTTTGAAATGTGAAAAATATTTTTTCCCTCAGCTTTTGCCACATAATGACGTCGTTATAGGCACAGTCGTTTTACCTACTGTTGTGTGGTCATTATGAGGCTAGTCCTTGATGGAGTAGGTTATGAGGAAAGGGAAGATTAGTTATAGCCTTTTGCAAACAGCAGTGGCAGAGTATCTCTCCTGCATGAGTCGTTGTTGCATAAAGGTGCAGGACGCTGCCCTAAACGGATCATTTCATTGGCTTCCATGCAACATAAATGAACAAAATCAACATAAAGCTTTCTGTCCTTTACTTGTGTGTATGTGACAGCTTAATGTTCCACAGAGAAAATAGGCTGGATAATGGGCAGCTGTTTATCACTCCCTCAGTAGGCAACTATTGGGGAATTAATCATTTGTCTCCCACCGCTTCTGAACAGTTTAGGGCTGCTGTTCTCCACACGGTTGGGATATTCGAGGCCATTCTATCATCAAAGGAAATTTGTTTTGATAGAAACCATTTCATCAGGTTGATGTGTTAGCTTTCTGCCTTCATATCATGCATATAGGCCAGACAGTTCTATACTGGTTTTGTATAGAAAAACTTCCTCTGGCTTTCCGTCCATGATGGCTCTCTTCTTTGTCTTTGTGGGCCAGATTTGTAGAATATATATTAGCTATCTGAACAGATGCCTCCACCCAAAACTATGGATCTCTGCATTTCCCTCAGAGTTCCTGTAGGTTTTCTGGGCTGGTTCTCTGTTTAGCCATTTGTTCACATACTCTGTTGCTTCAGGCATGTAGGTTTCCAGACCTACTGTGACTGATGGACTGAACGACACTCTTTCTGACCATACGAGCAGACATAGATTTAAAGAAGACTGGAAAACTCAAAGGAGGTGGGTTAGCAGTGCTCGTGAACAATAGATGGTGTTATCCAGGTCATGTTACTATGAAGATTCATCAGTGCAGCCCAGATGGTTTTCAGCCATATTATCTGCTCAAAGAGTTTACCAGTTTTCTGTTAGTAACTGTTACCATTCAACCTTCTGCCATTGCTGACACTGCATGTGATATTATCAGTTCCGTTGTTGCTAAGCTACAGACACAACACCTGCATTTGTGGCAATAACAGGTGATTTCAATCATGTCTCACTCTCTGCTACACTGTCAACGGACCAACAGTTTGTCAGCTTCTGTACCAGAGAAAACAGGACTTTGGACTTGTTTAATGCAAATGTGAAGGATGCCTACGTCTCTGAAGTAAGACATCCTCTTGGGAAATCTGATCTCAATCTTGTTTTTCTCTGCTCAGAGTATAGGCCACTTTAAAAGAGACAACCTGCATTAAAAAGAACTGTAGGAAAACTATCCAAGGTTGCTGAAGAGGCCCTGCCAGGTTGTTTTGAGGCTACAGATGTGGCACTGTGTTAGCCACATGGAGAGGACATCAGTGTAATGACTGTGTGTGTGACTGACTACATAAACTTCTGTGTAGATAACACCATCCCTACCAGAACATTGAAATGCTTCCCAAATAATAAACCATGGGTCACAAGTGATTTGAAACAACCGCTCAATGAGAAAAAAATAAGCCTTTAAGAAGGGAGACAGAGAATTACTGAGGAGTATACAGATGTAACTAGCTTTGAGAAAGCAAAGAAGCACACAGGAGGAGACTGGAAAACAAGCCCCAGCAGAACAGTATCAGAGATGTGTGGTTAGGGATGAAGAAGATCACAGGCTTCAAGCAGAAGGATGATCAGAAAGATGGAAGTCTGGATAGAGCCAATGAACTGAATGCATTCTTCAACAAGTTCTGTTCAGTAACAAGCTCAGCATCTTTCTCTCCAGCTAACAGTTACATAGACATCATGTCCTGCTCTGCTATTTGCTCTTCTGCTTCTATGAGTTTGTAAGCCAAATCAGAACACGGTGCTGCTCCCTCTACCTTTCACCTGTCTGTATCAAGAAGTCAAGTGAAGAGGCAACTGGAGAGACTGAATCACAATAAGTCACCAGGTCCTGATGGTTTACAGCCCCAGAGTCCTGAAGGTCTGTGCAGAGCAGGTCTGTGGGATCCTACAGCACCTCTTCAACCTTAGTCTGACCCAAGAGACAGTTCCAGTGATGTGGAAGATCTCTTGTCTTGTTCCAGTACCAAAGCAGACTCATCCAACAGTCCTCAGTGCCCTGACATCCCACATCATGAAGGCCATAGAAAGACTTCTGTTGGTTCACCTCAGCAAACAAACAAGCAGCTATCAGGACCCCCGGGAGTTTGCTTATCACCATGGAGTTGGAGTTGAAGATGCCGTCATACACTTGCTTCAAAAACCCACTGTCATTTAGAAAAGTGAGACAGCTCTATGAGGATCATGTTCTTTGATTTCTCCAGTGCATTTAACACGATTCAGTCTGACTTACTTTGCGAGAAACTCCAGAAGACTCAGAGGGAGGTATAAATCATTGCCTGGATTAAAGATTACCTGAAAAACAGACCACAGTTTGTTAGACTGAAGGATCAACTATCTGATCATGTATTCAGCAGCACAGGAGCACCACAGGGGACAGTACTCTCACCATTCCTCCTTTAATCTCTACATCTCTGACTTCCAGTACATGTCACCTGCAGAAGTACTCCGATGACTCTGTAATCATTGGGTGCATCAAACATGGACAAGATGCTGAGAACAGAGAGCTGGGGAACAGCTTTGTGACATGATACAGAAACAATAATCTGATCCTGAATGTCAGCAAAACAAGGGAGATTATTGTAGAGTTTAGAAGAAACAGGAACAAGTTGAATCCCGTTAACATAATGCAAGAAGATGGGAGGTGGTGGAGGAGTATAAATACCATGGTGTTCACCTGGACAACAAATTAAACTGGGGATACAACTTTGAAGCCATCTACAAGAAGGACAGAGCACATTGTACTTCCTAAGGAAGTGTAGGTCATTCTGTGTTTGCAAAAATGCTGAATATTTTCTATAAGTCTATTGTGGAGAGTGTGATCTCTTCCCTCATCAACTCCTGGGGTAACAGCATCAGAACAAATGAGTTAAAAAAAGCTCAACAAGCTAATAAAGAAGGCCGGCTCTGTTCTACGAACTCCACTGAAACCTGTGGAGATTATTCACAAAGTGAAAAATATTGTGGACACGAGCAATCATCCTCTTCAGAAGATTTTTAAACAACAACAGTGTCTTCAGTAAGAAGCTTCTCCAGATCCGGTGCAAGACACCCAGATAAAGAAGATCCCTCCTGTCTACACCTATCAACACCTACAACTAGTTAAGAGAAAACAAAGTATGAGTTACTACAACATTTAATTTCCCTTTGGGATAAATAAAGTATTTTTTTATTTATTGGATTTTAGATATTTAAAGGAAGATTGTAATCCTTATGTCATGTATAATTGAAATTCAAACCAAACCAGTGTGCAATATTTATTGGACTTAAAGTATTTGTCAACAGTTTTATTTGTATGCAGCTGGTTCACCTTTGGATTAACTTTAAACTTTCAAAATCAGAATTTGCCTTATTAGTAAAGACTAAAGGCACAAAGCTTTCAGTGCTTACAGCTTAAAGACATTAAGAAAACATATAATTTTTAATTGCTGTCAGTTTTGAAGGAGGTGTTTGGAGGGAATTTGATCTGTTTATTGTGTTCCTGGATTTTTATGATACGGTTTGTTCACTAATGTTCTCTAACAAACCTCTGAAACCTTGGTGAGACAATAACACACACCACTGGACTCCATTTACTAGATATATGACATTTGCACCAAATTCTGTCAAAAAGAGGCTGAACCCTTTAGCATGCCATAATTGAGGTTTTATTTGATAAAAAAAAAGTGAATAAAGGTCCTTTCAGTTTACAGTGATGCTCCTCTTTGAACAGATATATCACATAACAGCTAAAAAAAATGTGGTTGTAATGTATCCAAATGGCCCACATTGTGTTTGAGGACGCTGCTTGTATCAGACAGCACACCTCAAGGACTCAGTGGTGTTTCCACCTGGTCCACATTTGTTTGCCAAATGCACTGAGACAAAGGATGTAAATCAGATGCGCCAGAGTTTCTGCACAGCATGCGTTTAATTTCCAAGGAAAATGACAAATCCTCACAGAAAAAGACAGCTCAGTCTTTTTTTTTTTTTTTTGCTTTCACTGAACAGGAAAGAAAGAAAACCGTGCACTTTGACAGGCTTACAGCTTTACCACCAGAAAGGGACATGTTTTTGTTAAAAAATTTACTCTGAGCATCATAAACTGTAAAAGCAAGGCCAACTGTGTTGAATAACGTCTCAATATTTCTCAAAAAACATGAAGCTAGATGTATTTTTTATTTTCTTTCCATGTCAGACATGTGCAGAAGTTCATGACCATCATAGATAACAGCAGCACTCATCTCCTGTCAAATTTCACTTGAGTGCTCCTCAAAGAAAATAGTTGCCATTAGTCCTGTCTTATCGTTTAGAGGGCTGAGAGCTGTGTGTGCCCTCCATTACCTGTATTAGAAGTTTGTAGGTTTGTCTGATTTGCTGAGCTTTCTTCCTGTTAGTTGGTATGGTTTGAACCTGCGCCGGCTGGTTTAGATCAGAATTGCAGACCTAAAACAACCATGTGTCAGTTAATAGTACAGAAAAGAGCAGAGGAGCAACTGTTTTAGTATCTCCACAGTTACACAAGATGTGATTATGGCCACAACTGGATTGCTTGAGGGTGATTATGAAACTTGACAACGAAATAAAAAGTGTTTTTTGGTTATTTTGTGTTATTAAGGATGTTATATGAATGTTTTCTCAATCAGCTGTAACATCATCTAGCGGAGCACCAACAGCTTTCTAAAATCATCAAAGGGAAAGCTACACACCATCAGCTTTATGCAAGCAGGATGCCAAATGTGCTTTTTCACCCTCATGATCAATATAGAGTAGTTAAAATACTACGAAGTGACATGAATCAATGATTAAGACCCTGGCTCTCTTAGATAATTAAACTCCTTACTGGCTAAACTCGGTGATTCTGCAAAAACATTATTTTGTGGCATTATGAAGCAGGAATAATTATTCACTAACAGATGAACTTATAATGCAGCTGGTCTGGAATTATTTAAAAGAAACAAAATGGCATGTATATAGTCCATTGCGTCAGACAACTTTTTAATGAACCTGATACCGACACCTTTTGTGTATTCATAATGTAACCGTGCGTCTACGCTTGTTTCACTGCTTGGCCATTATAGGTTTAATTAAACTAATGAGGCTACAGATATTTCTCAGGAGTGGCTTTGAAGGAAAATGAAATCAGCCCCTCCACCATCCCTTCATCTCACGCTCTGCGCTCGCTATAAAAGAAGGGGGCAATGTTAGGAATCGGTTACAGCAGCTCTTCAACGGGAAGAAAACCCACTACAGCACTTTGATCAGATTATCACGTGTAAGGAGAATTCCCATTTCTCCCATCAGTTTAAAAACAACTTCATTTTTGGCAGGAAATCTGGAATGCTACATTTAATTTAGAGAGTTTATCCTGCTTTGGAGTAAAATCTTTTAGCAAAATTAAGTATCTGGTATTTTTTTTATATTTTCCTCCCCTCTCAACATTTAAAACAGGACACGCTTTGACGCTATGATGTCACCCACTCTTCTGGCTCTCTGCCTGCTGGTTTGTATCCTCTCAGGCTTCAATGCATATCCAGTAAAGCCTGCTAGTCCTCGGGAAGGAGCCCCACCAGAGGACCTTGCCAAGTACTACTCTGATCTGAGACACTACATCAATCTCATTACAAGGCAGAGGTAAGTCTTTAAACTTCTGATATATTCTGTTCGATTTCTTAAAACAATCTATAGGAGATGCTAATGTGATGCTTGTTTCTTTTATTGATGCATAGGTATGGGAAAAGAGAAAATCCAGACACTGTATTCTCTGATTTGTTTGTGAAAGAGAGCACAGAAACAGTTCCAAGATCGAATTATATCAGGTAAGAATTTCACATCTAATCAGCTCTATGACATATTAATTTACAAATTACAATCAAGAAGGTTAGAAATGCAGAATCAGACAACTGATGCTATATTGGCTTTAACCAGTGATCAGCAGGTCCAATAATGAAAGACCTGATATATCCCCCCTATTCTTAACATGCATAAAAACTCTCACAGTTGTCGGTCCAAAAACAGCTAAAGCAGCTGCGCGCAGAGTTATGTCATCTTTAGCAGAAAAAATAGTAGTTAGGGAGATATGCTGTGATAAATAAATTGGGATAATCTTATAATCTCTTCATTGCCAGCTGTATTCATAGCCACTACCTCTATCAGAGAATTTCCAGAACATTTTTTGTTCCTTTTGCATGTGTTTCAGACTGAATCTACAGATAAGACCTGACATTAAAATAAGAAACTATTTTAGTGAGGAAAATCTTGACTGACTAAAATGGAGTATCTAAAGAGACATTTCATGACCTATGACCTTTGTATGTATTCATGTAGATTCGATGGGCTCCCAGGGTGGTGATGGTGCCTGCATCGTCAAGTCCAGGAGAATCTTAAAGATGCTTTGATATGTCTCTTATCAAACTAAAAACAAACATGTGTTGCATGAAATAAAGTTCTTTTGTCAATCCTTCTGGCTGTGATTTAATGTATTTGGTTGATTTTATTTTTAAATCTCTATCAGGGGAGGGAGTACAGATGGTGAGCCACTGAAAATCTAGTACTGATAAAACAAAATCGCTATTGTGAAAATTTGAAATGAAATGAATCTTTTTAAACTCGTGCTGTTTTTTTTACACTGCCAACTACATGTAACTATTAAAAAAAACATTCTTTGTTAGCTCCTAACAGCCCAATTCAATGTGTTTTTTGTAAATTCTTTCCCCTGTCTTACAGAAATGTAATCATTATCACATTTAAATGTTTATTTATTCTCTTTCAAATGATGTCATTTGTTTTCACACGGAAAAGTTTAGAAAACTTTAAAAGCTGAGTTAGTTTAACAACACACTTGTCATGATATAGAAATTATGGTGTCCCGACAGGTGACGAAAATGGCAAGCACTTACGGACAAGCTATGCCCTTGGCATATTTGAGTAAATAAAACAGAAAAAGTACAAACTACCCTTTCTCCACTAAAATCTGTCAGAACTTCGACCTATAGATAGTCTACCCTGCCTCCCACCCATGAATACTAAGAATAGGCAGCATCTCACATTGATAAGTGTGCATAAATAGTGGATACAAAAATAAATATATCTTAAAGCCTGGTGATGTTTTTTTTCTTTTTTTTTTTGCTAAACAAAATACTTATAACATTATTTCCTGAAGAGAGAAAATATGATTTATAAAGTGAATAAAAAAAAAACAATAGAGTTCATTATCTCAGTTAATTCTGTAATCCTTGAATGAATAGATTCTTAGCATGGCGTGTTTAACGCAGGATAACAGCGCCCTCTTGTGGTAAATTACAAAATTACAAAAAGTCGGAATAGGGTGCAGATATCGGTGAATGTTTCATTTGAGTGGAGCACTAATAAATTACATGTAAACTAAGCAGGGCCGCGCAGCCACCACCAATGAGGCTGGTGATCAACCGTTCAGTTATTTTAATAAAGGTCCCAATTATGAATAAAACAGCCTGGATGTTGCAACAACAAATGACTCTATGGAAGATGAAAAACCTCCACGTCTCTAGATAAACAATAACTGACAACACTGACTGCTGAAAGCTTAACTAACAATCTGATCAAAATAAAATTATTTCTTTGAAGCAAAACTCTTCAAGAACTTAATGAGAACGTGTTGGTGCTTCACGTGATTCCAGCTAAATCTAAAAAAGAAGACTAAATGTAAAGTACAAGGGCTTCAAACTGAACATCTCATGGCTCAATGTCTTATGGACTGTCCTCCATTGCAGTCGCTGCCGGTTCAACTCTACTAGTTTGGTCATCTAGATCTCTGGCCTCACATAAACCAGCTGCTAGACTCTCCCTAGCAGCAAAGTCTTACAGACATGACCAAACAACATTGATTCTTATTGGATCTTACACTGTTTTTGATAAAAAATATGCTACCGTGTTTGATTAAAAAAGAAGAATATATATATATATATCTATATATCTATATAGAGATATATAGATATATATATCTATATCTATATATAGAGATATATATAGATATAGATATATATATATAGATAAGAGGACAGCATATATATTACTATTTGTGCGCTATAAAACATAAAAAAGTAAAAAAAAAAGAAGAAAAGACGCAGTGAGAGGGGAATGCATGACCCTGTTGTCATCCAAAATAAAGTGAAAAAGTTTGCATATAAACATTTAAAAATGTAAAGAATTTAACGCATACGGAAATGGATTTTAAATACACAATTGCTGTGGCGTGTTTGAATGGATTAGATAACGTGAATCAGCAGTACTGAGTGACATTCACAGTGTGGAGGACAGGCAGCTGGTGGGAGGCAGAGGGAAGGCAGTCTGGAAATGCACTAGGTGGTCACTGCTACGTGAGAGATCGGAAATAAAGGAAATCATGGAAGAGTGACCGGGCCATCGACCACAGTTCATCGAGTAAGTTACAGCCCAATTTAAATCATACACATTAAACATCTCACCGTTAGATTTGCTGCTAGTTTTTCAATCAGCGGCTAACGTGGAGCAACCTTAAAGCGCATAATTAGCTAGCAGTAAGACAGAGGGATAGGGCTAACTTCTCGCTACTACCTGCTTGTAAACGACTAAATACCTGCCGAACATAACTGGTCTAACTAGCTAATTCCCCTTTAATTGCCACATAGCAGTTTAATTTGTCACCCTTAAATATATTTCACATCGCTTAGCTAGCAATTGATACTACTTAGCATTGCTAACTTACCTGCATACATGTGGGCTGCACATTTAAACGGAGTCGCTGATTAAAATAACACAACTAAACACCTGACATCACTTAGTTTTACACATATAAAATCAGACTTGCTTTAAAATGATTGAACATTATTGCTAAAATGACGGTTTTTCCTTCCGCTAGCCAACAGAGGCTACTTATCGTAGCAGTGAAAACACGTGTAGCTTTGACAGCAGAGCTCTGCAGCCAGCAGTATGGTGAATATTCCAACAAAACCTTTTAAATTAGCCTAACTCCTGTACGGTTATGTATTTGTATTTAATACAAAGTGTGTGGCATGCTGTTTTTTTTTAAGAAAAGAAGAATACTTTCGTTTGTATGATTTTGGTAAGATTGCAATACATTTTCAAATGGTGAAATCAAACATTTAGAAAGGTCTGACTTCTGTTTTCTACAGTGGAGAAAACTGCACTGAGTTTATCGATAAAGGGGGAAAAATATTTATTTATTGAGTATTATTGTTTTTATTATGTTTGTGTTACAATCTCCGCTTTTCTTTAACTTTGGATCAAGATTTTACGATTTTCCTCTATATCAATTATCTGAGTGGTGCCCTGCTGAAATAAAGCAGCAGCCTTCTCCTTTCCCTCCTTTCAGGGAATGATTGAGACATTAAGCCTGTTTCATGATCTGCTTTGTTTCTCTCACAGCCACAATAGAACTGAGCACATTCATTACAACCATTCCCCATGAGAAACTTAATACTGAGAGATGCAACAAACATCTGTCCAAAAGTTTTCCCTTAATTGACTCTGATTCGTGATCTAGTCAAATACAGAAACATGTGATAAAGAAGATATTGTTCTTCTCATTACAGAATTAAAACTTAAGATCTCTCTTCGTATTTAAATGCATGAATGAAAGAACCATGATGCACGTTTTTAATTCAGATAAAAAGTAAAGGCAAAGTGGGGAAACTATACTCAGATTTGATGTAAAACAAGGAGGAAAAGTTTTTGTTACCTGTCTGTTAAAACTTGTTGCACTTTCAGCTATAGCTGTTGCCTTTATTAATGCTGCTGGAGGCCGTTTGATCACGGATCATGTCAAATCTTATGTTTCACATTGTTCTTGTACATTTAGCAGCACTGCCTTTGTTTATCAGTGGAGGCTGGTATATAATAAGTCTATATAAAACAATTATACCTCTTGCTTCAGTTTGTTTTCTATAAAACTATGTAATAACAACCAGACCAGAGAGGCTGACCTGATTTTTTTCTTTTTGAAAGGTCTGATTATTTCTTTTTTTCCCCCTCTTTTCCATACGTTTTAATGCAGAAACAACAGTCCCACAGAGAACACTAAAGTTAAATCTCTTTTAAATTAGGACTCAAATATTTTAGTGTCTGAATTAATAGATGTAATCGACTTGGTCATTTAGAGGGACTTTGGTTCAAACAACAAGAGATTATTTATTAGTTTAATCTGCTTCTTTAAATATTTAAAAAGGCCTTTGAGGCTGATGAGCACCTTTTTTAAATGACTGATTATATCTACTGAATTGTTTTTACTTCCCCTTTTTGTTAAAGGCAGACGTACCAGATCCCAGATACCAGTTTTTTTTGGGTTTTTTTTTTACCCTGCTGCTCTGATGATTTAAACACACAACATAGGTAAGATCCTGAAGTTTGTGTTAAAACACCAGGCTTGTTTTAACAATACGCATTAAAAGCTGTCTGTTTTAGAAGTGCAGATAGTGTCTATAGAATTAAAGTTTAGGAGGCTTAAAACTGTGTTTCTTTACTAAAAAGGTTGTAGATTTGTTTGGGGTGAATGTTGGGACAGAAAGCCTCTGTTGTGTGTAAGTGGCTGGTACAACCTTTACCCAGAGGGAAGAAACACTCATCAGTCCTCGTTCAGCTGTCATCTTTGTTATTTCCAGGATTCATAACAAATCCACACTGGAAAGATTCACAGAAAACTTAAAAGAAAAGCATATTTTTCGTGTTCTCATTCTTTTACTTGTATCTGTGTTAGTACAACATGTCTGCTTGGTTAATGTCAGATTATGCTTTGTATATCCTAGTTATCTTATTGTAAACTGTTGTGACTTGTTGGGTTTCCTTCATCCCTCAGCTCTCCATTTGCTCGGGTTTGTGTAAACGGGTAGTTGGGCGGCTGTAGACCGAGAGTTTGACCATCCTGAGCTGAGGAATGAACAACATGACCGTGGCCAATGCAAAGTCTGGTTCAGGTAAGCCAAAGAAGAAAGCACACTAAATGGCTGTTTCTTTTTTTGTGTTTTAATCCATGTGCTACTCCTACCTTTGGAAAAAAAAAAAAGATGCAATAATCAACTGTAAGTCAATGTTCAGTTGTTCTGGTTCATGTCTGAGACAACTTTGTTCCTCAGCAGCCATGCAGCAGGTTCTTGACAACCTTAAAGACATCCCATCAGGAACTGGAGCCAAAGATATTGACCTCATCTTCCTCAAAGGCATCATGGAGAGCCCCATCGTCCGTTCTCTGGCTAAGGTGAAGCACAAACCTACCAGTGTTCCTGTTTTGTACTCTTACAGAACACCTACAGTGAATCTAAATGTCATTCTTGAATCTTTTAGACTTGGTTTAAAGTAAGTTAATCAGTGACTATTGTATAGTTTTTTATACAGGTGATACAAAAGGTGTTAAAAGTGTAAAATTGCCATGTTTTAACTTGGCTATGTGCTCTAAAACACTTAAAAGTACAACAATCAGTTTTTTTGTCAGTTGGTTCATATCTTTCAATGTTGCTTCCCTCCTCTACTGATGCCACAATCAGTTCCTACTTTTCTCTTTTATTAGTTTTAAAAATGGTCCACTTTGTTGTGGAATTCGTTTCTCTCATCCCTCTGGCTGATAAACCTGAACTATATGAACTGTGGCTTTAACAAATCGTTGTAGGACACTTTATTTAAAGTAAATCTGATTCATTTATGACTGGCATAAACTCAGGAAGACTGAGTGTTAAAATCTGATGAAAACAGTTTTGGCAGATTTATTAAACCGGATCCCTGTAGCTCATTTTTTCCTCTTCTTATATTTGCTTTTTCCAGTTGGATTGTACATTTTATACTCTCAGTTGGAAAAGGTTTTTAAAAGCACTTGTGCTCTCATCTTTGTGTCATTTCCGATTCCTTATTAATCTTTTGTTTTCCTTCTGGTGTTTTGGGGATTTAGGCCCATGATTGTTTGGAGGAAGTCAAGCTGGAAGCAGTGGGGGACGACAACGTTCAGCTGGTCACAGAGATTTTGGATTCTCTTAACAACCTTGAAGAACACGATGCTGCTGCCGCTGAGCTCACCAGAATCCTGCAGGAGCCTCACTTTAAGGTGTGAAGACAGGAATCTTTATTTTTCCTGAAGGTTTACTGGGTTACAAAGCCTTTCTACCTTGTGACAGAGTGACATTTAAAATTTGGAGTTTCTTCACAGCATTATATTTTCTTTTGTTAATGAAATTAAGAGGAAATGACTTCTGTTGAACTAGTTTCAAAAAAACTTTGAGTGATGATTTTTAATGTTAGAGGCTAGAAGAAGAAGAGCTTCCATTAGGTTTGTATAATTGCTGCTCTAAATGATGCTGGTTTTCTTTTATTGCTATAAGGGAACTAGTTACAGTGAGTCGTGTCTTCCTTTAGTAGGTCATCATTCAGTCCTGCCATAAACAAGATGTGCTCAGAAAATGATTCATTGTTCAGTAACACTTGGTGGTGGAGGGGTTGATTATTTCTTATTAAACCACATGGATGCAGTAACTGTTGATTGCAATAATTGAACCGTGCACCGTGGTCTTTATTTTTCCTTTATGTCCTCTTTCAGTCTTTAATAGAAGCTCATGATCAAGTTGCTGCAAAATCCTACGAAATGCCCAACGCCATGGCTAACAGCAATTACCTCTCGCCAAGTTCCCTGATGCCGGCTGACGCTGTGAGGGTTATTGGTATCCAGAAAAAGGCTGGGGAGCCTTTGGTGAGCTTGCTAGTCATTTAAATTAGGAAACAAATTGCACTAGATTTTCGCTTTAAACTCTCCACTTGGTTCCGATTTATCTCGCCTCCGTTCAACTGATAGAACTGTGAGCCAAGCTAACGTCTGTGAACCCCTGAGCAGCTCGTGCTCTCTTTCAGGGAGTGACGTTTCGTGTGGTGAACGGGGAGATGGTGATCACGAGGATCCTGCACGGCAGCTCCATCGATAGGCAGGGCATGCTGCACACGGGGGACGTCATCCAAGAGGTCAACGGTCAGGCAGTGGGCAGTAACCCACAGGAACTCCAGGAGCTGCTTAAAAACTGCAGTGGGAGCGTCACACTCAAGGTGCTGCCCAGCTACAGGGACACGCCGGTACCCCCGCAGGTGAGGTGAAGGGAACGCCACGTGCAGCCAAATCCTACACCGTCCAAATTAATTGTTTAAAGATTAAGATGGAGAATCTGTCGAGGAGCGGCTTGCCTGGACGTTCACAGAATGCCAGGCGCTTGAAAACTGAGTCCACGAGGTCCTATTAATAACACTGTGCACACGCACCACTGTGACCACTGGAACATCCCCCCTCCCCTCGGTCCTTACAGTAACAGGAACGGCGGCAGCTGACACAGGCTGTAGTGTGTAAGGTTATGTCACACTCTGACCTCTGTGCCAGAAACCACCTGGAATCCCTCGATTCTACTGCTGTGAATATTTGTAGGCCATGACAACAGGAAACATCAGATTTATTCTTTAAAGTTACCGTGCTGCTTTTCTCGGGAGATCGCTTCCCTTTTTTTATTACAATGAAATGTTTTTGGTAATTAGAAAGCAATAATAAATACACTTTTAAAAACAGTCACTGAAGGAGCTCGCATCTGAAAACATGACGTAGGCTGAAAGATCTTAAAAAGCAGCACATGATTCCTGATTTAAAGAGCAGATGAGCAGCAGTGGGGCAGATATTACTTAGTCTGGGCAGGATAAGCAGTCATTTCTAGGTCTTTCTAGACACTAGGAAATCATTAAAGAAATAAAGTCAAAGTGTTCTGATCTGATCCACATGAATGCTGGGAAAATATTCTTTAGACTGATTTTAAAACTGTGGAGCTTTTTGGAAGGTGTGTGTGTAGGCCTGTCATTCACTACGATAACCAGGGACAGTTTTCATAAAATAGACTGTTTTGCGTGTGTGCGCTGGTGGCCGGGGCTTCCAATCCCTTTTAAGTGTCTCTATGCATGTGTAATCACGTGACTCCAACCCACCAGTCGGAAGAAGCCTAAACGGGAGAGAGAACAGCGGATGAGCCCAGCGAAAAAGCGGCTAACAGCCGTAAACTAAATGACATCAGTTAATCCTGTGGAGACGAGCGTTAACTGGAGTATAGAGACTCTAAAACATACCTTTAGTTGACAGATCGCCCCACTTAGAGCAGAAATTTATACTAATATTGTAAAAAAAACAAACAAAAAAACCCGTTGTAATTAAGATTAAAAATACGTTTTCGTCCATCACTATGCTCTATCCAGAACTCCTCAGGTGGAAAAGTTTTACTTACTTATTAATCGAACAACTAATCAACAGATGAATCAGTTGGCAAAATCGATTGCATTTCTTGCATATGCCATTATTTTAAGATAGAGGAGCCGGAGGATTTATCGTGCATTTATCGTTATCGAGGTAAAATTTATCGTGATATTGATTGGAGGTCACATTGCCCAGCCCTACGTGTGCGTTACATCTGGTGTAAAACTAAGACTGTATTAAAAAAAAACAAACCAGCAGTAAAACATGGTGGTGGTAGTGTGATTTTCCTTGTCAAAAAAAAAAATCCTGTTTTAATTTTCACTTTGTAACTTAAGACTTTATTCTAACTTGTAGGTTTATTTGAAGCCATACTTCAACTACAATCCTGCCACAGATAACCTGATCCCCTGTAAAGAGGCAGGCCTGGCCTTCTCTAAAGGAGACATACTTCATGTCGTCAACAAGGAAGACCCCAACTGGTGGCAGGTGGGTCAATAATCTGCACGAGCTGCCCCCTACCCCATGTAAAACACATTTCAACTGGTGCAGCCAGCTTTATGCAGGCCTCATAATGTGGAAAATGAACCAGATCCAGTAAGATAACCACCTAATTCAAAGCTAAGCTTTGATCATGACTGTTGTCTGAGTGGACCTGCACATCTTTGGTGTGTATTTGCTCTTCTGTGTCTTTGTGTGCGTGTTTCCACAAGAGCGAGAGGGAGAGAAAGGGCTGTGAAAGAACAGAGGGAGTTTAAATATATATTTTTTGCAGTTTCAAATTGCATTGAGGTGAAGGGGTGGACTTAGTTGCAGCTGTGGGGCTGCATCATTGACAGAGTCCAGCTGTAAAGGTGCTTTCTCCATCCTCCTTAACCACCATCCCAGCATTATAACAGGAATCACTCAGACTCTGGTTGTACCAACGCTCAGCAGATTGTTTAGCTGTGTGAGAACTGATAAGCTTCTGAGCTTTTTGGGATGTCCGCATTGTTCCCATCTCCCGCCTTGGACTAAACAAAGTACGAAAACATTTAGCTGGTTTTAACATCGACCCATTTTATCTTATTATCCTCCAAGTTTAATATCGTAGCAGGGGGAGGAATTGAGAGAACATCTTTTATCATAGATGAATGAGAATAAACCCATTTCAGGGTCAACTCTATCCTATGTAAATAAAGCTGACTTTAATCAACTGGAAATAAGTAGATTTAAATAAACTGGCAATCCCTGTGAAACGTGTCCATTCAAAGGTCGACCTTTGACCAGCTCGGCTTTTACTCATTAATGTGATTTGGGACGTTCCTGGATGCTATTATTAAACTGATTAAAAAATACAATTAATTTACTAAAAAAATAAACATTTTGTTGTCTTAGAGGAAAATGTGTTTTTATAAATCCATTCTGATGTGGCTGCAAAGATGAGCCTTGTGTTCATCTCCTTTTATGCAAAATAAAACTAGTCTTTTTGAACCAGTCTTTTTTTTTCCATATTTTACCCCAAATTCCCAGTCAGAAAGTCAATAGCTGTGTCTCATTTAGCTGGCTGCGTCCTTGGAAGGACGCATTTTAAGGCCGGTTACGTCATAACGCTGCGCGGAG
>JAUZNJ010040411.1:0-10381 GCA_034780135.1 Jordanella pulchra | reverse complement strand
TACAGCAATGGCACACATAACTGAGACTGCGCCTTTTTGTACGGTGAGCCTTATGGTCGTGAAAATACGGTATATGTAAATATGAAGAAGTAGGGATATGGGAAATCACATTAGAAAAACGATCTATGTTGTCTTTTTCCAATATATTATCATTTAGATTAAAGATTACAAACTATTAAGAATGGTTACTGGGTTTTATTCTTTGTAACTAATTAGTCAAATTTGTAGAGCCCGTCCCAAAAAAGACGAACCTAATTCTATCACTATTGTGTTTTGGGTCAAAATCTGTATTTTTTTTACAGCAGTGACCAAAGCCCCTGATGTTTTGGTTTGTAAGGAGGATGATACTTCTGGAGGTAAACAAACAGACTGCATCTCGGCATATTTATCGGGGATACTTAGTAAATCTGAGGTAATGTTGCCCTTTTGGTTTTCTCAAACAAAATGACTTTAAATAACCCTGTACACTATTCTACTTCATTACATATTGTCCAAAAATTCAATCCTACCATCTTAGGAAATAGATGAATTATATGAAACTTGATCTTAGACTGAACAGATGTTGACAATAGATGTACCTTATTTCACGTGTATTTGATGGACAAAAGTGAATGTATAGTTCCCAGAATAATCTTAAAACTGGAAGTGAAGAGCACCATCATAAAATATATTATAATAGTTGTAATAATAATATTAATAATATATTTTTAGTGATTGCCAAGGCATTCGTAAAATAGGTATTTGTTTAAAATAAACTACAGTATAAATTACGCAGATGCAGGCAAAATGGAAAATGCATTGGTCCATTAGTTGAAAATGCTAGTGTAGTATTCTACCAACAATTACTGTTTTGAGCCGTATTGCTCCACTAGATGTGCTTTTTACGACATATTTTTACACCGTGGTGCTTTAAAAAAATGCATGTTGAATGACAGACAATGTGGTGTTGTAAATAGGATAGAATTAGCTCAAGGCTAGTTTCCATCCACATGACAATGAGGCAAAACTAGAATAGAATAGAATAGAATAAATCTTTATTGTACACCAAGATGGAAAATATTACTCCAGACAAGCAGTACTAAAATGCAAATGCTGACAAACAATAAAAACAAACAAACATGAAAACATAAATACAAATAAAAAGCTGTCAAATAAAATACAAGACACTGGACAGTTTAGGTCATATAAGTGGATAGCTAAATTCATTCAAGAGCGTGATGACTCCCGGACCTCAGAAACTCAAACTGGCTGGACAAACTATTTTAGATGCGACTCTTACAGTTTTATTTAACTTTGTCTTCTAAATATGAGCAGTATACACAAGCTCTAAAATCTGTGGACCCAACACCAAGACAGCTAAATCTTCAATTAGACTAAGTCTTTTAGAACATTTCTTAAAAATAAAATAAAAAAAGGCAAACAAAACAAAATTCAGCAACAGGCTGTCATGATCTGTGTTTTTCTGTGTATTTATTGAGTTTTCTGTGTCCCTGAGTCTCTGTGCCGTCCTGTCTCTCTTTGATTAATTCCCAGGGGTGTCTTGTTTCTGTGATTACCCTCTTTGTATTTAATGCCACTTGTGTGTCTTCGTCCTCGTCGGGTCCTTTTCATTACTCCTTGTCATTAGTGTAGTCGTTTGTACGTCAATCTTCCCAGTCTGTGTGTGTTGCCACTTAGCTTGCTCTGTAGTTACCGGTGTGAGCCCTGGCTTCCGCTCAGCCGTGCCGCACGAGTTTTGTGGATCATTCCTGTTCAGTTTCTTTATTAAATACATCTGACTTCATCTTACCTGGGTCTCCTGGCGTCCTCCCTCACCACCTCCACCACCGATCCTTGACAGAAGGACACGATCAGAATGTTTGGTGAGGATCGCCCTATTTCCATCATGGACCCAGAGGAACTGCAAGAACTTAAGGAGACAATACTGGAGTATGTCAAGGCCAAGACCAACCCCAAAGCCCCCTGCAGGCAGCTTGGTATAACCATTCGCCTTGGACTGTTGTTGAACTAAAGGGTTCCACGTTTTCCATACCCGTGGTTGGTGGCGCTCCAGAGGAAGGCAGAGTGGGATGATCTACTACCTCCACCACTGAGTCTTGACACAGGCACCTTCAGTTGGGCAAAAACTTTGAAAAATAGGAAAGAAAAAAATTGCCACTTTTGGTAAAACTAAAGTAAGGCTGAGGATACCAAATATGGCAACAAATGGACAAGGTTGCAAATTTACTTTCAGAACAAAAGACGTAATTGAAAATTATTTAGATCAAAAATTTTTTAATTTGGGACGAAAAAAGAGCATGGGAAGATTGCATGGGAAGTCTTTACATTTATCACATATATCCACAACATCCAGATAAATCTGAGAAAGCCTAGATTTATATAAAATGAATTCTATGTACAACCTATGCACAAGATGAGAAAGATCGAAGCCTGTCAATGGCGTCTTTATCACATGCATTTCTAATTTTGACATTAGAACCTAGCCTTAGATTTAAAATAAAACAACAAATCTTTGAAATTATATATTTCTAAAATGGATTATATGCAACAATCTTTTCCCAGAGCTGTTCAGGGGGTATAAATGGAAAATTTGGGCAAAATTTGTTTTGAGACCATGTCAAGGAATGTCAGTACAGCATTATCAGTATCTCTTGCCCTCTTAGCCAATCAAGAGATAAAGCAGAGCCATCTCTATGGTTTTACACAGAATTGGGGTTAAAGCAATAAGCCTGAAATCTCCATGTTTACTTGACCTGAAATCTGAAGCTCTTGTCCAAAACGTTTGTCCTGTTGGTCACAGGTTTTCTGACAAAGAAGCAGTCTTTTAAGGCTATTTTTAAATGAGATATAGGTGTGTTCCAAATAGAGCCACCCTAAGTAGAGGGCAGATTTTGTGTAAATGCAGACTTCCCAAACTGCTGTTCACAAGCTCCTCTTAGTGCAAATCTTTTTAGTAAAACCCTAAACTTGAATATTGTAAACTATAGGTTATTCCAAAATATAAACTCATTTCCCTTTTCACTTTGATCAATTTAAAGACTGACTCATAATGCTAACCAAAATCTGTCCTTTTTTCCCCAAGAAATACATGTAGAAATAATAAATCAGATAAATCTCTACTGAACAACGCAGTAAGTCAGAAGGAACAAGTTACTAATTCTCTGTTTTTTATCTCTCTTTGTCTGACAGACATTAGAAAATGTATCACTGAACTCATTCTTAGAGGAGTTCAAACAGACGAATATTAATGGCAATAAGAGCATTGCTCAAACTCCAAGTGAAGTCACTACCACTGTAAAGATTCTCAGGAATGTTGTCTCCAAGTTTTCATCATTTTCTGTGCCCTTGAATGAAACATCAACTGGGGTAGGAGAAATGTATGTAATATGTGTCATTTTCTTTTGTAAGACATGTTTGAAATCTAAAACATAACATTTTTGTGAAAACAGAACATCTTGGAGATTGCTGGCCTTCTCACCTCTGATAATTCAAAGGATTTATGGTACAATTTGAACCAGAATGATGAAGGAAATGACTCAAGCTCTGCCTTTTTGAACCTGTTTGAGACAGTAACCACTCTTCTTATCAACAAAACCCTTTACATTGAGACCCCTTTCATTCTGTTAAAGAAATCTGAATTCACAGACCCTTTTGCAGATTTCTTAAATTCTTCAGTGGAAATAGGCATACGAAAGACTCATGGAGGAAGTAAATTCATCACTATAATCCTTTTTGCTTCCATGGATAATGTGCTCCCTGCAAGAAATAGAGCCACCTCCTTACCCATGGTTATCAATGGAAAGGTTGTACTTGTTCAGAAAGATCCCAGCATCAAAAATGTGTCGCTAAAATTTGATATTCTAAGTAAAAAGAAGAAAAATCCAGAATGTGTCTTCTGGGATTTTGAGCTCTTTGATGGTCTCGGAGGATGGAGCAACTGGGGTTGCTCTGTGCGTCAAACCAATGGAACCGTCAGTTGCATCTGCAACCACACCACCTGCTTCTCTATCCTTATGTCCTCTGATAGTTTTAAAGACTCTGAAATGGAGGACATAACATTTATTGGAGTTGGCATATCCATAGGTTCTTTGGTTATATGTCTTATTACTGAAGCTCTCATATGGAAAAAAATAAGTACCAACACGACTGCATTTCTTCGCCACATTTTCATTGTTAACATCGCAGTTTCTCTCCTGATTGCAAACATTTGGTTCATTATTGGAGCATCTTTTACAGAAACAGAGAAGGAAAACCCTCCTGCATGTGAAGCAGCTACCTTCTTTATCCATTTTTTCTACCTTGCCATGTTCTTCTGGATGTTGGCCACAGGTCTGCTGTTGCTCTATCGTACTGTCTTGGTCTTTGAAGTAGGGTTGTCTAAAACTTCTATGCTGGTTATTGGATTTGTTTTGGGATATGGTGCACCCCTGATCATTGCAGTAACAACCATGGCAGTAACTGCCCCCTTAAATAAGTACATAAGAGGAAATCATGCCTGTTGGCTCAACTGGGAAGATTCCAAAGCTCTGCTGGCATTTCTGGTCCCTGCACTTCTTATAGTATTCATAAACTTCATAATCCTGCTTGTAGTGATATTCAAAATGTTAAGAAGAAGAGCGGAGAATAATGCAGCACAAACAGGAGAAAAGCATGTTCTGGTGGTGATTGCCAGAAGTCTGGCAGTGCTGACACCGTTTTTTTGGACTGACTTGGAGTTTAGGAATTGGAACCATAATTGCCCCAAGAAACAGAGAGATTCATTTTGCTTTTGCGCTGTGCAACTCACTACAGGTAGCAGTTTATTTTTAACATACTGTATTTACTTTACTGCCCCATACTTTTGAATGAGTTGATTAAAAATATTTTTTTTTCTCTCGTATTACCTGGCGCTGCTCTTCCAGGGTTGCTTTATCTGGGTCTTTGGGACACTGCTGGACAAAAAGGTGTGCATATCTCAGTAATTTGAATATATCAAGATAAATTTAATATATTTTAGT
The DNA here is from genome assembly GCA_034780135.1 of Jordanella pulchra. NCBI lineage: Eukaryota > Metazoa > Chordata > Actinopteri > Cyprinodontiformes > Cyprinodontidae > Jordanella > Jordanella pulchra. The sequence goes on along the minus strand of JAUZNJ010040411.1, from coordinate 5,384 downwards.
AAGACTGACAGATTTAAAATTTTCAAATGGCTTTTCTCATAATATAAATGGTCGCAGTTTATTCCTGAACTCAGTCCTGGTTGCTTAAATCTTTCATAATGTGTGTTTATTTTTATTTGATTTTTTCAGGTTCGTTCAGAAGCTATAAATTCTCTGAGTTCCCAGGAAAAGTTTATAGCTGGTTGATGACTCACAATGCTGCAAGTTTCTGCTTAGACCAGAGAAAGCCTTTGTGAGAGAAGACTATTACCCCCACTTTCATCAAGCTTTACCACTAAATTTTTGACACACTATTTTATGTTGTCTTCTAATACTATATGTTAACTGTACCTTATCCAGTTTTTACTTTAGATATCTAGGATTGTGCTATGCTTAGTATGGGGATAATACCTTACATGTAGATTTGAAGGTGCTTTTCTAACTTTTTATTTTCCTATTATGAAATAAAATATGTGTTGTTATGTGAAAATTTAAAAGAATCATTCTCTGTCCGTTTTTTGCTGAAACTCTACATGAAATACAAAAACTATGTTGCGGAAAGGAGGCACAATGTCAGATGTCAGCACTCTGTCTGCTGTGCTGAGACTCCCTAGGTCCATGCTCTAAAAAACCTTCTTCTGCATGTTGAAACAAAGAAGAGGCCATCAAAGGCAATGAGTTGGGGGTCAATTCGTTGCTAACTGTTTTGCAACTCATATTCACACAGACAGTAGAAGGCAGAGGAGAGATGAAAGGAGGTCAATATGAGGGTGCAGAGAAACCAGACACCAGCCATAATTCTTTACAGCATTATTTTTGTATCAAAGCCTACCTTACATGTGTATTACACTCAGATGTGTGTATAAACACAGACACACAATTACACAGACAAGGGATGTTGTAAACTCTCTGTTTTGCAGTAGTTCAGTTTTGAAAGGTCAACCATCATGACTTAGCTTCAGGTCCTTCAGGTCTTTCCAGCCCGGTTTTCATGTTGATGTCTCTTTCAATGTAGGCCTTAACGAAAGAGGCAGAGTTCCTTGTTTCCTGGCCTTTTGTTCCTTCACACAGTGGGGTGTGCAGCAAAGCACACCTCTGTGGTGTCATGTGAAGTCAGCTGGGGGGAGGGCTGCAGAACAGGTATTCAAGCAAAGTCCAGAGCAGCACTGTGAGGGAATCTGCATCTTCTACCCCAGTAACAATGCTTAAGATGAAACATGGACATCTGTTTTCTATGTCCAAAATTTATCATCATGGTTTTATGGCACAATAAAAGTTTCTACCAAATGGCTCTCCTTTAGCCAAACAGATTCGATGGGATCAGAGGCCCGTCTCACAAAGCAGGTTTAACAAACTCAGACTCAAATCCTCAACTCTGAATTGATTATAACAGGTTAAAACTGAAGGCCCATAATTCAAGCCAGGCACTTAAAGAAAGGTTAAACAATTTATTGAAATGTATAACTGGATCAGGAACAGCAGTGAGCATAAGCCATGACAACAGGAACTTCTGGGGGGAGATTTGCGACGTGAGTGTCCACCAGACTATAACAGAATGAATCCCTTGAAACAAAGAGATTTTGACAAACCTTGAAGGGTTCGGGAGGAAAGCCCAGATGGGAACCATTAAAACCAGTTGGTGAGTGACGTCACTGTTGGGATGAGTGTGAGAGCAGGAACCTAGCAGGTGAGTGATCAAATCCCTTGAGGGGAATAGATTTGCTAACTTAGGCAGGAGGTCAGAGGACCGATGAGAATTCAAATCTTGATCCAGAATCAGAGTCGGATTCAGAACAGGGGTCAGAACCAGGAGATCAGATGACTGAGATGAATCCAGGACGGAATCCAGAGACATAGTCAGAGGGGCAGAAAACAGGTCAAAGCAGATATACACACAGGTCTGATATAGTACAAACACTCTGATAGTCATGAGGCAAAAGAGTGATTAACAAGCAGGTAAACAAAAAGTACGCTGGACTAGACTCGCCAATAGCTCGTAATAATCTGGCACAAGCTTCTGGTCTGAGGCAGGTTTATATATGCAGTAGTTCAGGTGGAACTGAAGAGCAGAGAAGCGGAGCAGGTGGAGATGATCAGTTAATTAGACCAAAGCTGGTGCACAGAATCATGACATTGATCTAGCCTAAGGTTGGAAACGCTGAGTTTTTGGCTTCTGCTGGGAGTTAGTTTAATCAACTCTGAGTAGGTCTACTCAGAATTGAACACGTGCATAACAAGTACATAAAGCCATTATCACTGTAGCACCAATTCAGAAAGTCACCATGACAACAGGCAACAGGAAGTGCCTATTTCACTGCAATGGAACTAGAAAAAAGATCACTAAAATAGAATTCTTCCTGGACAAAATCACATTCCTAGTCAGAACTGTAATAAAAGATTTCCTAAATTATATTTTTGCAGCAGAAATAATAAACTGTTTTTGTAAGTATTAAATTTTTAATACATGGAAATGTTTACACATTTCAAGTGGCCATGTTGACATTTATCAGCTTGACTTAATATGTATTTATGATATCTGGAATATATTTCTCAATAGAATAAATAATAAAAATTATGACCAGTAGCAATAGCAATATGGAGATCTGAAATTCCTATCTCGACATCCAGAATGTTTATTTTATATAAGAAGAATGTAATTTTGTTTGAAGTATTAATTTTGACAGGGAAAAATGTATTTCAGATATATGCAAAAATAATTCAGACAAACTAATAACCAAGATGGCCTGCCACAGTTTGGGGTAATCACAATAACATTAAGAATGGTAATATATAAATGTTTCTAGTTAGGTGCAATCTCATGGGGGGAAAGTGCACCTGGCAGGAGGTGAAAGCTTCAAACAGGTTTCTGTTTTATATTACACGGTAAATCCCAAGTTGCTGTCTGACTGTGCAGTTGTGTTTTATAATGCTGTTATCACACACATCAATGTGCTCGCACTGATATCAAGTTCTGTCAAATACCTGTTAAAGAAGTCTGTGTAATGCTAGATAATATGAGGATGAGTAAGGTTATGGATGTTGCGATGAGGTGAAATGGTAGTGGACATCTATAGGGGGTCTGTGAACCCTATTAATATTGAATTTTCTGCAAATGAATGCCACTCTTTCTTTAATTGGATCCTCTCCTGAAGGACATGGTATGACTGTGTTTTCAACACCTAATGTGCAAATTGATCTCCTTTTTATTCTTCTCACAAAACTTAGACAGAATCAGGAAATGAAGCAAAGTGATTGGCTTTAAAGAGGGCGGAGACAGAGGACACTGTTTATTGAACAAAACCTGCTCCTGACCAAGTTAGCTCTGGGGAGAATTTTATCATGGTAACAAAAAAAGAAGCTGAGTACTTTGTAAAACACAAAAATCGATCTGATTTCAGGTTTAGAAAGCTTTTAGTAAACCTGCTTTGTGAAATAGACTCCAGTCCCAGATTAAAGGTATAGAACTAAACCCGACTGCTATATATTATCAAGTGCTACATATTGCCAGATTGATGTAATGCTGTCATCACCTAAAAAGTAAAGCTGGACTGTGAAGTCTTGGCAAATAATATGGCAAATTTCAAAATTTCCTTTTTTGTCAACAGTAATGGAAAAGTTTTTAGCAAATTTACATTTTCCATTTTGACAGCAAGGAATAGCATAAGTTGAAATAGATTCCCCACCCCCCCCAAATAATCATACAGAAATGGGTGATTTCACAAGACCACAGCCCTCATACTCCAAAGTCAGCCAATGAACTCTAATGCTATTACTCTACTCTCCTTTCTCAAAATTCCACATACAAAACCCCATTCTTCAAATGTCTTTTTTCTTTTAATTGCTTCAAATTCATACAAACAGAAAACAAGTACATTAAGTTTGCAAAGGCACAGGGGTGCTGTGAAGCTGCGAATCAAGATGGCAGCTTAAAGTGGATGCTTCGTGTGACCTGCACCAAAACTTCGATAAAACCCAGGCTTAGAAACATAATTTGGATCTGAACATGTCAAAATCGACCACTCTTAAGGATTGTGATATTTTCACACGATAACCCGGTTCCCAAAAACTAACTAAAATTGATATTTCGGGAGCAGATCAAGAAAAAGAAGGTGCCGCTAGCAATGATAGCATGGGTGACTTTAGCACGGTACTAACTGAGCTTCGGTCGTTACATTCCGAGTTCGGTGGATTTGGAAATAAACTGGACAGCATAGATAACCGTATGGGTGAAATGACAAAGTCCATCGCTTCTCTGGAGAAAAACATAGCAGAGGTGAAGCAAAATGTTGTGGCTAATGCTACTAGACTGGAGGAAGCGGAAAACAGAATCGTGTCGTTGGAGGAACTTTTAGAAGCGAGTACGGCTAGTCTACCCAAAACCTTGAAGCGAATATCCTACTTGGAGACGAAGACTGACGACCTGGAGAATCGAGGCCGAAGGAAGAATCTGCGCCTTTTTGGGCTCCGGGAGGGCGCTGAGGGTCAGCGGTCTTTATTGGAGTTTATACTGGAGATGCTGCCGCGCTGGCTGGAGACCGATAGATCCTTCATCATTGAGAGAGCCCACCGCACCCTAGCACCTTCGAAGCCGACCCAGCACAGAGCCGTCCTCATTCGTTTCCTGAATTTCCAGGATCAGGAATTTGTTTTCCGCTCTACGAAACAACGCAATATTCAATATGATGGGAATAAACTTTTCTTCACTCAAGATCTTTCAGTAGAAACCATCCGACAGCGAACTGAGTTTGATAACATCAGGAAGGCTTTTTCTAAAAAGGGAATGTTCCGTGGGTTTCAATATAATCCATGCAAAATGAGGGTCTCCACAAGGGGAAGATACAGCTGTTTTCATCTCCTAAGGAAGCTGGGGATTTCCTCCGCACATACGCTGGAGAAAACTGACTGGAGAGAACTGACTGGTGAGCGGTTCAGTTCCTGAACCACAAAATCAGCTGCTTATAACTGATATCTGTTTTTCTCTGTCTCAGCTGATACAACACCCAGTTAATTTTTGGTGTATGTATAAATCATAGGTAGCTACAGAGTGACTTTGTTTTGGCTTTTTTTTTTCCTCTTATGCGGGATAGTTCTATATGTTCGTGTGATAATTTTAACAAATGCTTTCGTACTTGCTGGTTATGTATGTCACGTTATTACGAAATATCTTCGGTTAAACGCCTCTCAGAAGATGTGATTTATGGCTATTTATGGGTTCGCTGTATTAGTGTTTTTACTATGGTGTATGGTTCACGGGCACCACTGTTGCTTTTGAAGTGAGTCTCATAGTTCAGCTACTCCTCTTATTAGTGGAGTAGCAAAAGCCCCAATTTATTAATCTGAGTAAGGGGGGGGGGGGAGTTAAGGTTTATGTGTCACTTTAAGGTTTTTTTTCTTTTATTTAGTTA
>JAUZNJ010040410.1:0-10381 GCA_034780135.1 Jordanella pulchra | reverse complement strand
TTAAGTAAACAAATTTGATGCTCATCATCAAACTGTTTGTTCTCCTTTTTCCCCCAAATTGGAATCGATAAGAGAATTGATAAGGAATCGAATCGTTTCAAAGAATCAATGAGGGAATCGGAATCGTGAAAATCTTATCAATTCCCAACCCTAGTTAGCAGCCAGCTAGCAGGGCATTCGACCGTGAGATTTTACAGCAGAACATATTACAGCATAGTTTCAGCTCATGAATCGGACATGTCCATTGTTTGGATGATATCGGGGCCCATTACCCCGATACTAGATAGGACGGCTCAATCCTTAAATGCTCTAAAAAAGGTCAGGTACTAAACACATTAAAAGATCCTGTAGATCACCAAATCATTTCTCATTTCTGCTGCTGGTCCAATTCTAAATCCCGATAGAAAAAAGATTTTTGCTTAAAAAAAAAAAAAAAACACTTCCTAATGTTAACTTGGTTTTTCAGGTCACTAATCAGCACATGCTGTGTATTTATGCTCAATGAAGGCTAGTCTTCCCAAATCTGTATACTACTAATGATACAAAATATGAGGATAAGAAAGGTTGAAGGTGATGCTCTATGCCATATTTTTCACTTTTGATAAGGCTTTTTCAGGTTTGCTTCAGTTTAAATTGTGCTTCTTGTTTGGTACTTGTTGAATAACTTAAACCGCTTAATCAATATGCTGTGTGTTCATATGAAAATAGTTTAGTAACGTGTATTTCACAATACTTAGCCATTGTTGCCTGTTATTATCCAATATGTAATATAGGTCAATTGTACATGTGTATATCAATATTATTTACAAGTTTTAATTTTTTTTAATCCCTCAATAGAATCTCAGAACCCCTCCACAATTCTCTGGTGCCCCAATGTTGAAGACCCCTGCCATAAATGGTAGATTAAAATAATAAATGCAGTGAGTTTTCGAGCATGTTAGTGGGGTATGCAGGCCTCAAACTTGGCCTTCTTTCCTGATCATTCAAAACAGTGTAACTTTCACATAGAGAGGAACCATTATAACATGAGTTGAGCCTATTTTTCACTGCTTAGTCCTGTTTCTCTCCTAGACACAGCAATGGGCTTAGCTTCTACTGTGACTGTGATTGGTGTGATTGCTCCACTTCTGTTGCCCAATGACACTATGTGGTCATAACCTGACATCATTTAAGCACCATCTGAGAAAGCAGCCTCTCTGACCCTCTTGACCTAAGCTAGCTGATTATGTTTTGGAAAAGAGGTGAGGTAGTCTCACATGGTTTGCAACACAGAAACCTTTAACTGGAGGGTGTGGCAGCATGGGGAAGTCTGACATCAAGCCATGTCCACACAACGTGTCCTCAAATTGTCTCATATATCATTGCATCTGTATATCTGAAACCTTGGGTCTGCCAACATCCCAGATAAATCAAAGGCGCCCTTAAAAAGAATGATAAGTTAATCTCTGTCAGAGTCGCCGGTTTGCTTACTGCCTGGCAACAATGCTTTTGTTCAAACCTTATTGCTCAAGTTAACTATTGTGCAGGGTACTTGAATCTGAAAAAAAAAGAAAGTAAATGGCTACATATACAACTGCAGGATTTGGATAAACTGAATGTAAAATTTTAAATATATGTGGAGGAAAAGGAAGAAAAAAGGATAGAACAAAGCACGGGGACCAAGAGGCTGAGCAGAGCGTGCAGAGAACAGACTGTTTGAGAGAAACAATTTGATTCAATTTTCCACTCAATAAAATACAACCATCCGCTCTGCATACACATTGACGCTCACACACACAGTGTCTGTCTCCAGAGTGGTCTTTTAATTGAATCAGGTTACGGTTGTGTCTCAATGAAATTGGATAACTTAATCAACTGGAAAACAGTGTGTTTTCTTCCCCCCGGCATTTCAGCAATCATTCTCTCTCTCTCCTCCAGTCTGGTATAAGATGGCTGCCATGCTTAGTGCGTGTGTGTGTTCATGTTTAGAAAAACTGAGCCGACATGTAAAATATTCACTATTTTGTGACTTTTTTTTTTAACGTTTTGCATCGTTGTTCATTTCCAAATTCAAGGCCGATCAAGATCTTAAGACAGAAAAGAGATTTGTAGTAATTATGTCTTTTCCTTGGGGATCATGACTAGATGGTCAGCACACAAAAAAACACAGGATCAAGAGACAAAAAGGGGCTAAATATTTGAAAACTACGTTTAAATTCTATCAGGCTGTTCATCAGCTAATTGAAAGACCACAGCCCTAAATGGTATAAATCTGGCTTTGATGGAAATGTCCATCAAGCGATCTTGCAATCATGCCTGAATGAGCTTGTTGACCTTTAAACCTGGCAGGATTATTGAACAGCACGCGCAAGGTCAGAGGTGAGGTGTCTTTTATGCTGTGGTCGGACACAGTCAGTAATTCCTTTTTTAATTTTCTAAAAGACTGTGAAGGTTATTAGACAAAGATGTCTAGAAGACACATCATCATTTTACCTGTTAGGTAATGCAGAATCAATCTGTCCCAACCTTTGGACACTGGTTCTGGTTTCCTTTTGTGTTCATGTTTTCCAGTATTTTATTGTTTAATGTTCTTATAGTTCTTGTCATTTTCTGATATTATTAAGGCCTTCTCATTTCATTTCATTTGGTTTGTTATTGTTTAGTATTTTATAGTTTTATTATCTTTCTTGTTTTTCTTCTTCTATTGTGATCTTCAGCTATTTGTTTAGGATCCAGATAGCAGTTTATCCCTATTTATTCGGTTTTGTTCCTATTTCCTCCCAGCCCTGTTCTGAGACCCGTACAGAGAAGGGAGCTCAACTAGTTGGATTACTTCAAGTCTATCCAGCTTCATCCATCCATGACAATGACAATTAAGATCAGCTGTATCACTAACTCACTAAAATCACTAACTCAGTCCAGCTTGAACTAATTATGAATCTGTGAACACGTAATAATAAAGGGGATGTACTCCACATTAATCACACAACCCTCAGGAGTGAAGAAGACTTGAAAGCAGATACAAAGAAAACCCTCAAAATACTTTCATCTGGTTAGTTGTACTTCGTAATTCAATAATGTTTGGGCTACAATAAGCTGGAAGCTGATAAATGTGTGATATTAACACAGAAAGTGATCAGTCTGTGTGAAATCATCCTGATTTTTGATTCGTGTAAGAACTCAACAGGACAAATGGTAAAAATCTGCTTCACTTTTAAAATGGTTAAAAGTCCTCAATGCAGCCCTATGTATAGAAAAACACCTTAATGTGTTATGAGTGTAAGAATTTGCAGACCCCGAAATTCGAGCCAGACACAGAAAGCAGTTTTAACGGTTTATTTAAGGAGTATAGGAAAGGAGTGGCAGTGGGAGTCAGCCACGGGAACCGGTTTGTCTGGAGGGAGATAATGAGGTGAGTGTCCAGCACAGATTGTCAGAATGTTTATCAGATATAATGGAATGACTGATCTCGGGGTGGTGGGGAGGAGAGCCCAGACTAAGGGTTAGAACCAGGTAACCAGAAGGCTGCAGGGGGTCCAAAACGTGATTCATCACTGAGTCTGAGGGGAAGAGCATGGGTCAGAACAGGGGAGGCAGATGACTGAGAAGGGTCCAATACAAAATCCAGAATCACAGTCTTAGTCTGGGAGAGGTTCAGAACCAGGGGGTCAGATGGCTAGGAAAACTCCAAGGCAGAATCCAGATATGTGGTCAGAGGCAGAAAAAAGGTGGGAGGCAGACAGCAACAAAAAACAGACCTGACAGAGGCTCAGACTAAATCAAAATCTCAGGAGCTATCCAGGTCATAACAGACAGGCAGAACAGGAACAAAGCTGGAAAGGCTCACCATGAGGATGACAACAATCTGGCACCAGCGTCTGGTCTAAGCTAGGCTCATAAAGGCAGAAGCACAGGTGGACATAATGATCGTTTATGAGGTGAAAAGGACCAGAGCATCAGATTAAAGCTGGGCAAAGAATTCCTCTGCAGTGCTCATTTTCATTTATCCAATGCATTTGTTGATGTTGGTGCTAAGGTTGGCCATGCTAGTTTTTAGGTTCAGGCGCCGATCACTTTGCAACCAGAACAATCTAGCTTACAATATATTCTCCTTTTCACCATAACCACCTTCATTTTCTCACCGTCATTCTGTCCATCCAGTTAAAAAATTAGCAGTCTTAAAATGAAAGTTATTTACTTTTTTGCAGGAACAATGTAAAAAACAGTAAAAGTATAATTTAAAAAAGATATAGTATATGTAATTTTCTAGGACTTTTTGCCCCTTTATCGGATGAGGAACCAACCCTTTACTGATAAGCAAGTTCATTTCTGCTTATTGTTTAGATCTAAGCTAGACTAAATCTTGAAGGACATCAGTAAGTCATGTTTGTATTTAACCATGTTTATATTTATTTATATTTAAAGAAGAAACCTATTTAGTCAATCTCTGATTGTACAGATTCCCCTAACTAAAAAGCTGAGAGCGGTATGAAATTTTCATCATAGGTACAGTTCAGGTATAAGAGACAAAATCAGAGAAAAAAATCCAATCATACAATTTAGGCTTTTTAAAGAAAATTTTGTAAAGCATGGTAGAAAATAAGCATTGAGTTTATAGTATAAATTATTCTTATCATATTCTAATTATGTTATATAGGTCTTGCCATGTTCTTTTTTTTTCTGCCGGCATTTTGGTATTGCCTCGGGGTAACTTTTTTTAAGCATGTTCCTTTTGGTCATTCTTTTGTTTTTTTGTGATCTTTTACATTTTGATTTTTCATGCTAGATATCTGGTTAACATCTTAGGATTTCTTGCTCAGTATTGTATTCAAATGTCAGTGATGTAATGAGACACTGTGTTCGAATTCGGTGGCTGCGTGCAAATTTGTCGGCTGATTATGTCATGGTGCCAAACGTCCGCCTGTTCAGATTGCTGGACACCTTCACATGAAGCCGACGAATGCAGCCTTCTTTTGGCCCCTTTTGAAGGATGGGTCCCGGGTATCCTATGCAGCCTCGGTTAACCAGTGGTTCATTGCGAATTAAAGAAAGATGGCTGCTTCGCGCTCAGAGGAAAGGGAGAATGGCGATGAACAGTGGTGAGTATTGTAAATGCAGTTTAATATAATTAAATTAAGTGAATTAGTTCTGTCTGAAATTAATGAAAATATATTTTTTAAATGGTAATAGAGTCAGATATGTGGCGGTAATGTTTGGTTTATTGAGAGAGTTTATTCTGTGACTGTGTTCATGGGTTTTGGCTGATATTTAAGCACAGATTCCAATATCTATGTAGTGAACAACAGATCTGATATCTGTGACGACGATTCTGCTGCTGAAGCTCATCAACAATGAAATTAACCAACAGAAGAGTAGGAAGAAGTTCGGCATCCAATCTTTGCGTGATTTGTGTATCAACTGTAACATTTTCCAAGCGACAGAGTGTAAACCGAGTGAGGGGCGGTGAAAGCCAGAGAAGGCTGGACCTGTTTGAATCCATAGCCATGAGTCTTCCGGCCTCCGTATTTTCACGGCCCTCGAAGGATCCAATACAGGTAGAACAGGGTCCTTAGAAGACGCAGCCCCTAAGCAGCCTCTGAACCAGAAATAACCGAGCCGAACCAAGCCAAGGTCCCTTCCATTCCAAGAAGCCAACAGTAAACTTCACCCTTCCCCTCTTTCCTGATGCTTAATAATTGCTCTGCTTAGGTTGGAAAATAAGGTAGAATAGATATTTGTGCTTGTTTTAATCTGAAAAAAGCTCTCTAATTTAACTTTGATGGTCTGAAGAAAGTCTGGACTGAATGCTACGCTGGACTGGCTAGCATCTTTAGCCCCAAGCAACCCACCACATTTGTAGGCCACATTATGAGTCTAACACTTTCTTTGTTTCAGCCAGAACCAACCGAAATGGTCCTCCTGGAGCCAGCAAAGCTAACAGATTCTCTTTCAGCTTTATTACAATCTAATTCATTTTTCATTTTTCAATGTAAAACCAAATGAATCTTTACTGTTTTGACTGCATTTAGTATCTCAGGGTCCATTCACAATTACCTGCTGCTATTTTTTAAGGACATTTTAAAGACATTAAGCTTTGAAGCTTGAACCTTCCTCAAAGACTTAAAATCAATTCTATCCTCTTATTTGTTCATTTTACTTGCATTTATTTTCAGTAGTGTTTAGTGTTTGTATGGATTATAAGCTAATAAAGGTACCATTGTATTTTGTGGTTATGTTATACAGTGATCACTCAGGTCAGATTTAAACCTTTTTGGTTGACGGATAAATAAACAGGACATGGATGGCGATTAATAACACTGCTGATAGCCATAGTCTTAATTAGGACATTGGTGAAAGGTTACTAGATTCTAACAGCTTAATCTAGGAGCCCCACCTTGTGTGAAAGGCTAAGAACCCTGTTGATCAAGGAGATTACAGTTATAATAATCTAACTAATTAAAACTAATTGATTTTACTTTTGGTTCTAAATGAACTACTAATTAGCTACAACTTCCAGTTCTAGTCATTTCATATATTCTTAATCTTCTGGTAAATATCACAACACCAGCTTCATTCATGTTTGTTTGTCCTTTTTCTTATCTTTTATTCTGTCTCAGCTGCTTCATATATCCATTATGGCCTACCTTCCCTCTCCCTCATCTGCAATTCCTTCTAATTAGCTTATTTGGTTTTCCTATTATTTCTGAAAATCTGCTCAGTGATTTTTGTCTTTGCTGATTTCTGGTTTCTGTGTTGCCTTAATACCTCTAATTATTCAAGATACTTGAACTTCTCCACTTGAGGCATGAATTGTGCTCCAACCTGAAGGGGACAGTCCATCTTTTTCCAGTGGAGAAACACACTTCACACTTGGCTGCGAACTGCCCTGTTGATGCTGTAGGTCTTTTGTGGTGCAGAGAGCTGAGTGAAAAGGCAAAGCTCTCTGAGAGAAACTCAGCGTAGAACCGGCACTCCTCCATAACTAGAGGAGCCAGCTGACGTGGCTCAGACATCTTTGTCCAACTGACTCAAACTTCTCTCAGCCTATACTTATTTTTGCTTTCTCTATTTTTACTTTCTCTTTGCTCATACCTCTCACTGACAGACTAACAACAGGCTACGCTCACAGGACTTGATCTTCTTCACTATTCCATCAATATAGTCAGAACTTGAAAAAAAATGTGTTCTCCTACTCTGCCCCATTAATATAGAATACTCTATAACAGGATCCACCTTAATTCCCTTTGGGCAATTAAATCATCTGTTAGGACAAACAGAGAAACAATCTTATGCAACTTGTTATTGTTTTTTCACCCATTTTATTAGTTTTAAACTGAGTAAAAACTTTTCATAGCTTGTTTGATTTCTGTTTTAGATTTTTTTTAAATCAAAACAAGTTTTTCTTGAAAATGAGATCTTTGATCTCAATAAGTCAACCTATATAAATAAAGGTGAGATAAAATAAATGAAATATTTGTTTGCTGTATATCATCCATTCTGATGATCTAATGGACATTTTCCAATTGCATTACAACAGCTTAGATAATTGAATGAATATTATCATAGACTCTACTTCAAGGACTCATTGATTGCCCTCCATGTTTACTGATTCTTTCATATATCCTATGTTTATTTGAGAAGTTTGTAGTTTTCACAGTTTATTGAACATAATGCTGTGTTAGGGAGTATTAGTTTTAATAAAAGAGAACCCTATTTTGATTGTGGTTGCTTGTGCTTACTTTATAACAGTGATCTATTGTCTCTAAGAGCTGAATCAACTTCTTTGAGTTAACAAATTGACTAGATGGAGACAATATTTACCTTGGGGTTAGTTATTACTACATTAGGTTGAAATTACAATCCAAGGTATTGACATTCACAGCTGTGAAGGCATACGGGGTTTCAAGAGCCGATCCAGCCGCAAAGGTAAGTAAGTTAATAACACCTGGTAATTGAGCAAATTGTGAATTAAAATCATTTGACCAGTATTCATTATGTTGCTTACCCTTGATTAGAAAAATTTATTAACTAAGAACTCCACTAACACTAATCTTTATAATCAACTTGTTAAAAGTTCAACACATATGCAAACATTAGAAACATCCTGTCCAGGGGAGATGCTGAGAAAGTAGTCCAGGCGTTTGTTCCTACAAGGCTGGACTATTGTAATTCTTTACTATCAGGAAGTCCACAAACTGGAGTTAAAAGCCTTCAGCTGATCCGTAATGTTGCAGCCAGAGTTCTGATGAAAATTAAAAACAGAGATCATGTTTCTCCTATCTTAGGTTCTCTCCATTGACTTCCTGTTAAATCTAGAATAGAATTTAAAATCCTCCTTTTCAGATATAAAGCCTTTTTTTCTAATTCTGCATTAAAATGTCTAATTGCAGTGGTGTGAAATACTTCATGTTCCCTGCTGTCATTGTGACTCTTCAAATCGGGACTCCACTGATAATGGCTTTTCATGCTTGTCACGCACGTGCTAAACTCTGGGTGAACCAGTCCAGAGTTGATTAAACTAACTCACAAAAGTTGTGAAATCCAAAACTCAAAGTTTCCAACCCTGGGCTGGATCTGTTCAGAGATGAGGATTTAAGCCTGAGTTCGTTATATTGATGCAGGTAATCTCGTGATAAATATTGTTTCTGCTAATGACAGTTGCCATGGTAAATAAAACAGTGGACAACCCTGTTGGCACCATCTGAACAAACTAAATTTTTCAGTTTGAGAGCCATTTATACTTGTTTTAGCTTGCGGGTTGTTACGCATGGCTCTAATCCAACCAATCCATTTTTTTAAAAGATTTTATTTTTCAAAGACAGCGAACAGGTATGGCCACTTACCCTATCAAATGCCTTTTCAATATCAAGCTTTAGTAGTACAACTGCTCTGTTATGTAGGATCGAGTGGTCTATTATGTTTGGTAACCTTCTAGTACTTTCAGTTACGTAGCTTGCCCCTTACAAAGCTGGATTAATGTGGATTAATGATTTGGAGCAACAGGTTTGTAAGTTGCATGCTGTTGGTTTGGATATTATTTTTAGTTTTTTTTCAGGAACATTCAGCAGTATCTTTGTCCTTTTTGGCTATTAATATTATAATTGCAATTTCCATTGGCCTTGTAGAAGTCCATTTTCAAAGAAATCTGTGAGTATGGCTGAATTTGTGTCCAAAAGGTCTTACAGAGTTCTGCAGATAATCCATCCAGGCCTAGACTTTTTCCAGAGGGCAGTGACGTAGATACTTGCACCACCTCACCTGGAGTACGTAAAGGGGCCAGTTAATAGTTCTTTTTCATCATCTGATTTAGAGGGTAGAGGTATCTTTTTCAAAAATGTTTTGATATTAAATTCAGAAGGATCTTCTGACATGTAAAGGTGTGTATAATAATCAACAAAAATATTATTTAATTTATTTTAAATAAATGCCCTGCCTTGTTTTGAGTGCATTGTATTGTATTATCCATCCTTTCTTTTCAAAGCTGATAGGCTAAGAGAACTACTGATGAAAGATGTTTCTGGGGTAAGAAGATTAAATCTAATTGGGAATATGATTTGTGTCTTGTTAAATAAAAAGTGTAGTCTTTTCTTTTGAACTGAATTTTCTCCACATGGTGAAGAGGCCTACATCAGTGAAGCCCAACTTCAAACTTCTAGATGCATTGGGATTAGATGGAGTATGTGAAAATCTGTCCAGGTTAGAGTCAATGCGGCGATTAAAATCTCCAACAGCTATTCCAAAGTCCATACTATACTAATAAAATAAAACATTTGTCAAAGTAGCTGACATTTGTCTTATTAGGAAGTTGGGGCAACCCTTATTTGGAGCTAACTATATGAGCCGGAGTAAATTTTGATTCATATAGCGTCCCACTAACTAGTACCAACCCGCCTTTGCAGTCACTATACTTTTACTTAAATATGAATTGTACATTTTTATGAATAAGTATTGCTGTATCTCATGTTTTAGCACTAAAGCTTGAAAAATAACCTTTTCCGACCAAGTCTCTTTTGAACTTTTTGTGTTCTTTGTTGGATAAATGTGTTTCCTGTAGGTACTTAGGTCACAGATACCTTTTCTCTCTTCAGCAATTTGAGAACTCTTTTGCACTTGATTGGATGACCAAGACCTCTGAAATGAAATGTTACTGTATTTAGTGTATCGGGCATACTGAGATTTTCTTAAATGTAGTTAACTTCGACAACAGAGATGAAAAAACTAACATTACTAACAAAAATATTTTATTAATCCCAAAGTTAAATTAAGTGTTGAAGTAACTCATATTTGAGTAGTAACTGATATTTCTGCAAAGGTAAAGTCTGTTAACTTCAGGCTAAAGTTCGGTTGGTTTCTCTGACATTAATAGCGATCTGGACTCTGTTTATCAATTCATTTCAATTCA
>JAUZNJ010040409.1:0-10382 GCA_034780135.1 Jordanella pulchra | reverse complement strand
CGTCACTATGACGTCACCGCGACTAGTCGACATCGACTCGACTATTATCATGATGTAGTCGACCTTAAAAAATATGCGGTCGTTCAACCCCTAATAGAAAGAAGTACTACACCATCCAAAGTGGGATGGATGTCATCTCTCCCAAACAGACCAGTTTCTTTTGGAAAAGTTTTACAGTTATCAACATAGCCCACAACATTTTCAGGACAAACATTATGCCTTTACTCAGGGACTGAGTAGAAGAAATGTAGTTAGAGTGTACAAGTGTATCACATGAACTTGTATGTCAGTATGATAATCTCAAATAAAGCCATTCCTCCAACAAAAAAGGTGAGTCCACAGTTCTTGCTCTTGAATAATTTTCTTTAGCTCACCCAATGCTGTGTTTTGGGATCTTTCTTTTAAAATGTCCTTGTACCTCTTAAGATCCTCTAGAGGAGAAACATTCCCAAGTTATCATAGCTCCTCAACACTACTAAATATTTCCACATATTCACGTTGCCAGTTGTTTTTACTGAGTTTTAGACTCCAAAAGCACAAGGTTACAGTCCAAGTCTCAAAAGAATGCACCTAGCCCAACATGCTCACATTTATAATGGAAGGACAAAAGGGGAAGGAGCAACTTGTTTTTAAGATATTAGGCTTTGCATTGGTTGGTTTTCCTGTTATATTCCTCCCTTTGGTTTCCTTTCTTTTTATGTCATTTTTCTCCCTGTCTTTCTACCTCAGTGCTTCTGTAGACATAAATTGCTGATCCATGGCTGCATTGATGTCACAGCTGCTTCCTCTTAAATCATTTTCACAAACATTTACTCTACTGTTATCTGTCTCAAATAGCAAAAGGGCTTGACAAATTAATCTTCAAATATACTCTTTTAAGCCTCTCACTTTATCTACAGCTTCTATGCCACCATAAAAAGACATATAAAGTGTAGCTGGAAGGATTCATGCAGCAGAACCTGGTTTCAATCTTGTATGGGTCGTATATATCACAGGGATATATATGGGGGCAATAACATCATCCAGTGTTGGACCTTTGGCAAGACAATTAAGGCTAACTAACTACCTAATAAGAGAAAAGAGAACAAGCTTAGATGTCACCCGGGTGAGGAACCACAGCACTGTGACGACAAGTGGGCTACTGGAACACACTAGACGATAAGGCTCCGTTGGAATGCTACTATTCCAGTGGTCCTAGGGCTACATGAAAACATGCAAGAAACAAAGATGCTTTATTAACCACAGTCTAAACTAACAAAACTGCCTGGTGGTACAACACATGAATGATATATAGTACCAAATTTGTGATCATTGAGATGCTTGGCACAGATAACATAAATGTGACATCAATGGACAATGCCAACCATGGAGTAGAATAATGGAAGCCAAAGCCAACAGAGAAAGAAATAAGCACATAGATCTCCAGATGGGGGCGATTTCCTAGAAATTCAAACAGATGATGATACATCTGGCCACTGAAACTGCCAAACAAAGACTTAAACCTTGGCTGAGCAACTGATGAAATATACAAAGGAGATAGAAGCCAGAAGAATAAATGGGCTAAAGTGTACTTTCATAACACACAAACAGACCAACCAAAACTGGAGACTAAACGATATTGGTGAGATATCTTTGAAAAAGTCCATTAGATTGGCACTTTACCATGGCAGACAACAAACAAAGACTCTCACCTACTGGCTTAAGAAGATGACATCTATCCATGGATCCACTGCTGAAGAATGGGACCCTCACTAAATGGCTGACTAACAGCCAAACAGTCCTTATAATGGATGACAGCAGCTATCAAACAATAGCCTTTCTCTTCACTACATGGAGGAGTTTTGTCAGGCATCTTAGTTGCTAAGATAAACAGGCATATTGAAAGATGTTCAGAAAACCATTGGTAAAAACACTAAAGGAGTCATACACCAACTGCTAGTTGGCAGAACAGTCACCTCAGACTACAAAACCAGACAAACAAACCTGTGGACTGACTGGATTGATGACAAGTAAGCCTATGATGCGATTCCACACACATGGCTCCTGGAATGCCTGGAGCTGTATAAGGTCAAAATCATTCTGAAAGCCTTCATTGCAAATTTCAGGCAATGGAAAACCTGAACCCTCCAAGTGAAATAATCAACAAGACTGGCTATTATACTGACTCAGGAATTGCCCCACAATCAGCCACTTCCTGTACATGGATGACATCAAGCTGTTCCAATAGTGAGTAAGACTCTCTATTTCACATTACTAGGATCTACAGCAGGGACATCAGAATTCCATTCAGGCTTGAGAAAAGAAACTGGATGGTGACAAAGGCGAGGAGGGTTATCCACACAGGGGGGATTGCACTCCCAGAAGGAAGAATAGCAGCTGTTAAGGAGAACTATAAGTACCATCAAATACCACAGGGATGTGGCAGCCACGATGAAAGCAAAAGCAGCCAAATAATTAAATTCAATTGAGTTTATTTAAATAACGTCAATTCATAACACAGCGTTCTTGTTGCTCTTCTAGTGAAGTCATTGACTGAAGATTTTTAACAACAATTAAATGAAGAGGATTCTCAGGGTTGGTGATTGTTTGTTAATCACCAGCAAATTGAAACAATGTCCCACATTTGACTGGGTCAAATTCTAAAAAAAGTCAAAAATAATTTTTAACAGAATTTTTTTGTAAATATAAATGAAGCAGAACTGCACCAGCTGTGAAGCAAAATTCTCTCCCTCTCTCTCTCTTTTTTTTTTGAAGGCCAGACAGCAATACAAAAAGTAGAATAACACCTGCTGCTACATAATTGACATGATTGTCTTAAATGTAGTGCAAAGTTCAATTCTATGATGAGAGGATGCAAATATGTTTATTGAATAAGTGCAATGTGAATACTAAAGCAACTAATAAGCCCACTAATTCGCTCATTTCTCGTCTGACAGTATTTTCCGCATCCTTATGGCAGCTGTAATTTGGAACTGCAGTATGTTCATGGCCGATATGACTGCTATGTGGAGAAGATGCATGTAGGGGAGAAATACACTGCTCAAAAAAAATAAAGGAAACATGGAAACAACACAATAAAATAATTCAAACCTCACACAGACAACTTCTCACTACTTATGCTTTCTGACCAATGTTTTGGTCACTCTTGAAAGTTGGTGTTACTTTCAAACTCATGGTAGCATGAGACAGACTCTACAAAATAGTTGCTAAACAAATGACAAACAAGCTAACAAATTAATTAATTTCAGATAATAAAGTAAAAAATCTTGGTTTTATTTCAAATCAGGACCTGTCATTTAAATCCTATATCAAAGGTTCCTTCTTTCATCTCTGGAATATAGCAAAAATTAGAAATATCCTGTCCAGCGGTGATGCTGAGAAACTAATCCATGCATTTGTTACTCTAAGGCTGGATTGCTGTTAGTCTTTACTATCAGAAAGTCCACAAGCTATATTTAAAAGCCTTCAACTGATCCAAAATGCTGCAGCCGGAGTTCTGAATATTTTAAAAAGAGATCATATTTCTCACATTCAAGTTTCTCTTCATTGGCTTCTTGGTAAATCTATAATAGAATTTAAAATCCTCCTTCTTACATAAAGCCTTAAATGAACAAGTTCCTTCCTACATCAGCAATGTGATCATTCCTTATGTTGCTAATAGAACACTTTGCTCTCAATCAGCAGGTTTACTAGTGTTTTGTAGAATTTTTAAAGTAGAATGGGAGGCAGATCTTTTAGTTATCAGGCTTCTCTCCTGTGGAGCCAACTACCAGTTTTAGTCCCAAAAGCAGACACCCTGTCTACCTTTAATGCTAGGCTTCAAACTTTCCTTTTTGATAAAGCTTAGGGTGACTCAGGTTATCCTGAGCTATCTCCATAGTTATGCTGCTATAGGCTTAGACTTTCTGAGGACTTAGGGACCCGTTTTCATCATTCGATATTCTTCATTCTATCTCTGTTCTCCCATTCTGCAGTATTTGTTAGTTCAACTTCTAACTTTATGCTCACTTTATACTATTTGGCTGTGGCACCATCCTGGAGAGAAAGGTTGGCTGGGCTAACACCTTTGTTTATAGATGCTGGAGCTTGGCCTGTTTTTCAGTGTAGTCCTGTCTCTCTTACTGTGATTTACTGCCTGTGCTCTTTCCCATCCTCTAACATGGGAACTGGCTCTGAGCTCATCTGCCCGGCTGTGTTTTTCCTGGACAGGGCTGCCTGTGGTGCTGACAGTTGCTTTTTATACCTCTACTTCTCTCTGTATGTCTGCTTCTCTCACCTTGAACCCAAGTTGGCCTCGGCAGAAGGCTGCTCATACTGAGACTGGTTCTGCTGGAGGCTTCTTCCTGTTAAAAGGGAGTTTTCTTCTGCACTGCCGCTACATGCATGCTTGGAATTAGGGATTGCTACCAAATCAATGAGTCAATGTAATTAACTAATTTTCCTTAGATAGAAAACTTTTGACCAATCTGAAAGTGTGATCTGATTGAATTGTCTTTGTGAAGTGCCTTGAGATGACATGTGTTGTGAATTGGCGCTATATAAATAAACTTAACTGAACTGAATTATACACTGTGTAATCCAATTATAAAAAAATGTATGACCAGTTAAAATATGGCAAGAATTTAGATTTTTCACTGTTAGACCTCAAGAAGTTTTCAAGTAGACATTCAAAGAGAATAAAGTGAAGTAAGATGAAAAAATGATTTTAGGAAGCAATTTATTGTAAACAGCCTTTAAACTGGTATTCTGTTCATTAGCTGATTAAAATGTTAAACCGCAGCATCTAAAATCCCAAATCTTCACAGAAATGGAAATTTACTGTCATTTTCTGTTATTTAACCACACTGTCCTAATCTCCTGTTGGCGAAAGGCTGCAGGATCTGTCGCAGATGTTTCTTTTTTTGATTTGATTCTTTTTTTTTTTAAGAAATTAAAGGTTTTAGATGATAAAACCTTAAAGGTTTGCTCAGCTGTGAACAGCCCATTACAGTTCAATGGTAGTTTGTGTTTAAAAGCTATTATTACTTAAAAGTTCTTAATATCAACTGTAAAAAATGTGAATATCTGTGTTTTGTCAACTGGTCCTACATTTTTCATAAGGATTGTATAGATTAGCACAGGTTGAGTCCGAGGCTTTTAAACCATTAACTTTCAGGACATGTTATGAATTTTACACAAGAATGAGCTTGTCGATAGCAGTTGTAACAAAATACCCAACAGATGAATAATTGCAGTTTATTAATCTGAAATGCCTTGTTGTAATTTTAAAACACTTTAGGTGACATAATTCCAATGTGAGAAATAATGTTAAGGAATGCAAAACATTAAAAACAGAAAATTTCACATGACTGGCAATGACTGGACTCAGGAAAGTCACCCACAGGTGAGTGTTAACAGCATAAAAACAACGATGAGTTTCATTTCACACTCTCCAAGCCTCTCTTAGGTGGTTAAATTTTAAATTGCTTAGAAAACTGTTGAGTAAGTATAGCCTATTCAAAACTGTTTTTAGGAGAAAACCTCTAACTAGATTAGCAAAGTTGCGTCAGAAGTAACCAGAGGATATCTGGGACAAAGGAAAAGACAAAAGTAAGTACCACTGGCTATAACGGAGAATACTATGTATTGTAAAATCCAAAGAAATTTTTTTGCACAAAACTTTATAGACTGTAAACCATTGTGGCACAGTGGTATTAAATCTGTCTTGAAATGAAGGAACAAAACTTAGCCAGTGCAGTTATTCATTCAAAACAAATCCCACACAGACCAAACTATTCTAGATTTATACCACAGACTATAGATATGTCAATTAAGCAAAACTGTCATGATGCAGAGCAGCAATTTCAAACATCAGATTTGCAACAGAAGGGTTAAAAAAATGAAAGTTTGAATGACACAGATACATTTTATATCTAAACTCAGCACGAATATTTAATTATATTTAAAACATTTTATTAATCACAAATTAAAATTAAATATATTGTGCATGGATTAGGTTGCCTCACCCTCTGTCTCTGTCTGCTTCTCAATGTTTTTAGTACCTGTTCCCTGTGGTTCCCCCTGCAGGTGGTGGGCCCACTGGGAATGGCCTTGCATCTCATCTTCGGGTTTTCCCTGGCTGGGTCCTGCCAGGAGGTACCCGACCACCAGGCATTCGCTGACGAACCCCAAACCCAGCACTGGCTCCACATTGAGGTCCAGGCCAAGTCGTACTGTGCAGCATCACATGGCTCGATTTTTTTTTTCTTTTGTTGTGTTTGTTTTGTTTTCATAAGGCAATGCAAGTTTATTTTTATTGCACAATTCAGCACATGGACAATTAAAAGTGCTTTACATGAAATAGATAATAGAAAAGAAGAAAAATAAAAGCAGAGTAAAAGGAAATAAAAACAAGTATAATAAACATACAACACATGTGGAAAACAGATAAAACAGTTGGACCACAACCTTAAACTAACATAATCTCAGTTAACAGTTTAACTTCAACCTTCAAAGGCAGTTCTGAAAAAATGGGTTTTTAACTTTGATATAAAAGAACTTAGGGTTTCAGCACTTTTACAGTCTTCTGGGCGTTTGTTCCAGATAAGGGGGGCATAGAATCTAAACGCTGCTTCTCCACGTTTGGTTCTGATTTTGGGAGGTACAGAGTAGGCTTGAACTAGATGACCTGAATGGTCTCGGAGGTCTATACACTGACAACAAATATGTTATGTATTGAGGTGCTGATTTTCATATAGTGATTTATAGACTAACAGAAGGATTTTAAAGTCTATTCTTTGAGCCACAGGGAGCCAGCGTAAGGACTTTAGAACCGGGCTGATGTGCTCTACTTTTTTAGTTCTAGTGAGAATTTGGGCAGTAATGAATGAGTTTTTCTATATCCTGCTTGAAAATTAGTCCTTTAATTCTGGAAATGTTTTTCGGGTGATAAAAGACATATTAGGAACTGCCTGTATGTGCCTCTAAAGATTCAGGTTTGAGTTCATTATGACACCAAGAATTTGGCCATAATCAATGGTCTCTAGCTGTAGTACCTGAGGCTGTCAGCTAACTTGGGATCTCTCCTTTTTTGGTCCAAAAATTATTACCTCAGTTTTGGTTTTGTTCAGTTGGAGAAAATGATGATCCATCCACATATTGATCTCTTGTAAGCATCTAGCCAACTCTGTTGGGTTCATTGTCACCTGGTGTAAAGCTGAGTGCCGTCTACATAGCTATGGTTACTGATCGTGTTGTTTGCTATAATCTGAGCTAAGGGAAGCATGTACATATTAAATAGAAGAGTGAATCCTTGGGGTACACCAATTTTTCTAGTCTCTGATTTAAAGTTCCCTACTGACACATAGAAGTCCCTGTCCTTCAGGTAGGATTTAACCCAGTCCAGTATGGTACCAAAAAGGCCAACCCAGTTTTCCAGATGCTCTAATACACAGGTGTCCAGGTGGTTCCAGAATACGCCATGTGGCTGTTGGTTTTCTTCCCACCCAAGCAATAGCACTCCAGACTCCATTCATCTCATTAAGTGACTCTAGTCTTAACTTGAGGACTTGATGGAATGAATGGAGTCTGGTGTGGTACTGCTTGGGTGGAAAGAAAACTAGCAGCCACATGGCCCTTTCTGGAACCACTTTGACACCCCTGCTCTAATATAATCGTGTGATCAACAGTATCCAAATACTGCACTGAACACCTTAATCAGGGCAGTCTTTGTACTGTGGTTGGCACAAAAACCTGCCTGGAGAACATCAAAGCAACTTGTTATTGTTAAGAAGGCATTTAACTGTTAAAACACAATTTTTTCAATGGTCTTGCGGATGAAGGGGATGTTTGAGATGAGCATGTAGTTTTGCAGGACAAATATGTCTAAGTTTCTTTTTTTCAACAATGGTTTGATAATTGCTCTTTTTAAGCTCCGAGTGAAATCACCTGACATGAGGAATGTTTTAATTATTTGAATCAAATCAGATTCTAAACCAGGCAAAACCTTCCTAATAAAACCTGTAGGTAAAACATTTAGACAGGAGAAAGAGTTGAACAGTTTCTTCTAAACCTTTGGAGTTTATTGGGCAGAATTGGGTCATTTTAACAAAGTTTACTCTGAATGGAGACAGAATAAGCTGTGATAACACTTTTTATAACATTTCTTTTGGTAATTAGGTTAGTGGGAAAGACAGTTTCAAAGTAAAGGGAAAATGATCTGATAGGGCAACATCAGTTACAGAAGCATTAGAAATATTTAGACTTTTGTTGATGACCAAGTCCAAAATATGTCCTTGATTTTGTGTTTCTGTTTGACAAACAAGGCTTGAACAGGGCTTTGTTCTTACATTGCCAAATATTCAAAAGATTCAAAGTCACCCAGGATCAATTTTCTGCACTTTAGTGAATCATTAAAACAGAGCAGCAAGTCCTCCCCTTTTTTAAACAGCCTGTTCTGATGGAGAAAATTGTAAGTCCGAGGTGTGGTCTCCAATAAAATCGGCAATTCATTATTTTCATCTAGCCATTTCTCTCTTAGAAACATAAAATCAATATTTTTTTAATTAAGTAATTAATTAAAATAATTTTCCATAAAGGGATCCTACGTTAATTAAAGCCAGTTTAAATACCTTTGTTAATATTGTCTCTCTAGCCAATTGAGCTACACATTGTATAGGTTTCAAGTTGGATGGTTTACTGCTTTTTATCGATTTTTCTCTGTTCTTTCTGTCAGGGACATTTCTGAACTTCTTTTTTTCTGACCTGTCACCCAGAGTCTGTTTGCCTTGGGACACACTTCTAGAGGCATTTAAGCCCCTGACAACATGATCTCTGAGATCCTCTGGGCACAGAAACTCCTTCACCACTTTTAATAACCACCTAAACAGATTGAGGGGTGTCTGCATATCCCATCGGGAGGAAACCTAAAACACACAGGGAGTTTTGATTTTTTATTTTGCATCTGACTTTTTCAGATTTCTTATGTGAGTTTTAAATTAGCCATGGCCTTCAGATATCACTCAAGGCCTTCAGAGTTTTAATGTGTTGCTTTAATCAGAAATACTTTAATAATCCCTGAGGTAAATTACTTTCAGAAGTGGGACTTGAACCCACGCCACTAGGGGAGACTGCGACTTGAACACAGACCGCTTAGACCGCTCGGCCATCCTGACATGGCTAAGGGTGTGTCAAATGAAAATCAAAGACCAGCTGACCTATTTCTGTGACTCCCTCCAACTATTTGCCAAATTTCTCAGTATTCAGTAGAAAGCAGACAGTTTTATGACTGATATCTATAAAACTGGGCTGCTCACTCCCCAGGGGTAATTCGGAGGATTGGGGAGGAAATATGAGACTACACACATTTGATAAATAGTTAAATAGTTACTGCTGTTTTGTCAAGGAGATGTATGTACACAGATGAGTACATGTGCAACGAGACAGTTTAATTACTCATTAAACTGCCCTTTGCAAAACAAAGTCATCCCATACTGAGAAAACCATCCGTCAGGAATGTTTTTGGTGCAGCAGGAGTTATTTGACATGCCAGTGGTAAGACAAAGGGTCATTGAAACAGTGGGAGTTGAAGTGCTGTTTCAGGTATGACAGCTTTGACCTTGTCTACTCCAAACATCCACAGAAGGCAAATTACATGTGCTTTGGATAAAGAACAAGGAGGTGGACACAGAACTTTTGACTTTTTCTTGTTAACTATGTCAAAATATGTAGAGGTTTACACAAGACAATGGACAACATGTTAAGTAGAACAAGGGCCAAAACCTTGCATGTACCTAATCTATCCTGCTAATCTGCCCTTCATGTCAGTCTGCCCTTCAAGGATCCTGTCACTGTGAGTTTTTTTTTTTAAGATGCTGGGGCAAAGAGCAAAGACTCTCTGGAGGTTGAGTAATGAAAGATGTATATATACATATTTAGACTTGCTAAATACCCACATTTGAAACGCAAAATAAAATGGTACAGTAACTTTTAACTTAATAGAAGTGTATTGATGAGTGTCAAACACCAATTGTCTGTTTTATCCTTAGGACTCTTTAATAGTCAAATATGATTTCATTTTAAAGCAGAATATAAAATATTTTGATCTCCATATAACCCAGTTAGCACCAAAATACCTCTGGAGAAAAGGGAAGTCTAACTCGCTGGACCCAGAAAACACTAAGCCTGCCTAAGATTCAAAAGCTGAACGTAGAGTTTTTCCTGTGACCCAAATGGAATGGATGGCAGTGTTCTAAACACCTGCAAAGCAGCTGATTTCCAGTTCTGGCCAATCCATGGAACAGCCAGGCACAGCCACTGTATTCCAGCGGATGGATAGATAGATAGATAGATAGATAGATAGATAGATAGATAGATAGATAGATAGATAGATAGATAGATAGATA
>JAUZNJ010040407.1:0-10383 GCA_034780135.1 Jordanella pulchra | reverse complement strand
TAGCACATAAGGCTAAATAATTTTTGAATGAAATAATTTCCAAAATTTGATTCATAGTATTCCATGGTAACAAGAAAATAAGTTTTTTTGTATCAAAAAGCAGGTACTGAACTTATCTTTATCTTTTTAATATCATATATGTGGCTGACAGGGAGTCACAATCCAGAGTAAAAATTATCTTGACATGAAATTGTTAACTTCAGCTCAGGTTTTTACATGAACTACTGTACCTACTCTGACACCTGTGTAACATAGACACTCTTTATGCTAGGCTTTATAGTTGCTCTTGAATGCAATTGGTCAGCTGAACAGAAGCAGAAGACGTGTAGCGTACAGGAGATTTTCCTGGTGCCTAATGATGCCCGAGCAGAAAACAAAAGATAAAAAAAAAAAAACCAAGAACTTTCACATTTAATAATGGGTCGAAGGGCAAGTGATGCTTGGAGCCACACTTACCCAAGAACATGGCACAGAGGCATACGTAATTTGTCCAATTATCTTAAATATCTGAGAAGTGTGCAGGACTTAACCTAAGGCATTAGTTAATGCAAAAGCTTGTGATTTGGCCAGTTATTTCATTTGTATCTCTTTTCCAGTTTGACACGTTTTGTTTTGTTTTTTTTCTATATAAAGAAGCTTATACAAATGAAACTATGCGTTGGTGTAGGTGTCGTGAACGTAATTTAACAAACCGTTAAACCGTCAGAGTTGGTTAAGTGAAAATGGCAAAAAATTACTTTTTTGTTTGTCCCTTTCAGTATAGTGTTCGTAGTTTTTTAGTTAAGTGCTATATTTAATAGCAAGTGTGATAACAATAATGTAAAGTAATTTTTCTTTTCTTTCAATTTCCTTGTTTCTTCCAATTTCCAAGATGAGCCTGCATATACCTACCATGGTGTTAATTGAGCTTTGTTTTGTTCTGTTTCTGTGCTAATGCTGTTTTCTGCTGTGAATACTGGATTTCTGTTACCACCCTTTTTCCCACTTTTTTATCTCTTCATCAGTGGGATTTATGGATATTTTAGTAAAGATAGCATTTTAATAAAGGAAAATGGACAGGGTTGCTCATGTGCCTTTACTGGTGGGAATTCCACACACTGCTCCTGGTAGTATTTCTCTTGTTCACTGTAGAACAGAGTGGACAAACTTCAGCTTCTGGTGGGAAACAATCAGTGGCATTTTCTGATTTATGCTTCCTGGGGAGTTGCTTGTCTGAGCTAGCACCTCTGGACTTTGCGTTGCAGCTGGCTGGCTTCCAGATGTTCAGAGCAAACCATGACACAGACCCCCTCGATAAGGCAAAACACACAGGCATCTGTTTTTACATCAACAGCAGCTGCTTAACCCATGTGACATTGCAGCAGCACTGCTCTTCTAGTCCTTGAGGTCCAGTGTCCTGTGCCTTTTTGTATGTGTCTCTGCTTCCACAACTATATCAGATGGCTGAATTACCTTCTTAGCATGTATTCAAATTATCCAGACTCCTGCTACTGATTATTTTACTTGTGTATTAAAACAGAGACACATCGTAAAAATGTGGAAATCATAACTCAGGGACTGGAATTGAGAAAGCTTACTGGGGAAGATCTTCAGGCATGTATAGACTGCACTGACTAGGATGTTTTCAGGAGTGCTACCTGTGGGGTATACTGGTGGGTATACTAGAGTGAGTTATAACAATGGTAAATCCTGGTTTACCAAACTTGAAGAGCTGAAGATGGAAGATTTAGAAAGTAGGTGTGAGAAGCTAAACAAGACTGAGAGACTAAAACACAGGTTCTATGCAAATTATTAAATCTGTATTAATGAGATTCAAATCACAAACTATAAATCAAAAGTCCTTGCACCCTTTTAACAACTTTGAACTTGCAATTGACCAAAACAAATTCTACTGCCACTTTGGTTGTAAACAAGTCTCTTATGACTCCTCCATCCAGCATCCAGAACCGGTGTATCTCCCAAATCTCCTCAGAGTTGCTCAGCTCTACCCTCTCTGTTTCAGACAGGTTAATAAAGAGGCTGGAATCATTAAAAGCAGCTGGAGTGAACTGTGTCTCTCCATCTACACTCAAGAATTGTGGAGATCAGCAGATTTACATTTTTTTACAGACATTTTCAAAGCCCCATTGGAGAGATGCAAACTGCAAGGCAGCTTCAAAGCCATAACCCCTGTTTCTAAGAAACCAGGGCCCACAGGACTAAATAACTTCAGACTTTATACCCTAACCCTTGTGGTAATGATCTTGAGCTTACTCCCCTGTAGTTATCCTACAGGCCAAATAGGTCTGTAGATGATGCAGTAAGTATGGCTCTCCACTACATCTGGTAGTACTTGGAATCCTCAGGAAAGTATACCAGCACCCTGGTGGTGGACTTCAGCCCTTCTTTAAACAGCATTAGCCCAGCCCTGCTGTGGACCAAGTTCTCCCAGGCCTGGACTATACCTGCAGACTTTAAGAATGAGCACAGCCACACTCTCCCATTACACTGTGTGACACTCCGGTCAAAACTGTGGACTTCGTGGCCATCAGCATCCATCAAGACCTCAATGAGGAGCATAAAAATAACTCTCTAAACAAGAAGGCACAGCAGAGGATGTATTTCTGTGGCAGCTGCCAAATATAGCAATAATGCAATTCTACTCCACCATCAGTGAGTTATCCACCTCTCCTTATCCATCATTATTCGATACACATTAACAGTCAAAAGAAGTTCTAAAAAAATGGGTTTTGACTTTGACTTAAAATAACTCTAGCTTTTTGCACTTTTTCAGTATTCTGGGAATAATTTTTAGATAGGTGGAGCATATCACCAAAGCAATCACTTTGTAATGAAGCTTTTCTTATTCCAGTTCTAAAGATTTAATAAAACAATCAACTGATTCAAGAACAAACACATGAATAAAAAAATACATTTTATGAAAACCTAATGCATAAAACTAAAAGGTGGTTTGCACTTTGCGTTATTCTGGCTCTTTTGGTTCCCATTCCAACCAAATGTGTCACAATTGTTAAGTCAATTTTTTTGTTAAAACTATCCATCTTTTTCTCTAGGAGCATAAACCTATAAATTATGGGTGAAATAGGATTCATTTTTTATTGTAAAAAATAATTGATTTCCTCTTCTTTTCCTCCATCACTCACTTAGCAATACCTACCCATTTGCTAGAGCATAATGCTATTTACGCTCTTTTGTACTCTGTTTAATGACAAGTTCACTTGTATACATATTTAGGTAGACAATAAAGGCTTCTACATTCCTGTGGCAGTATACAGATTATATAGAAATGCTGTAAGTAGATAAAAAACAGAGTACATCTCCATCCTGTAAAAGTGCAGTGCTATGCAAGACTACAAGAAAGATGGGGGGTAACCAAAAAGGAACTCAAGCTTAGTCACATGTACACAAGGACAAATGCCTACTTCCCCACAAGCACACAGATTGTTTTAGAAATAAATCCAGTGAGGTCTGTTTCTTTTTCATTGGTTTCATTTTTTTCATAATGATTTAGGGTAAAATAAGCATTGAACACGCCAACATTTTTCTCAGTAAATATATGTCTAGAGGTGCTATTGAGATGACGTGCACCAGATGTTGGTAACAATCCAGGTAATCCACACATAGAAAGAAATCAAACCATAGCTTGAAGTCGCCTCCTATATGGAGAAATTAGTAGCATGCATTGCTTAGGTGTAATTTTGGCCCATTCCTCCACACAAACAGTCTTCAAATTTTAATAATAGAGGCTTTGTGGGCCTCTATTATGAATTCAGATTTTTAGTTCTTTCCATCGATTCTCTATAGGATTGAAATCAGATGATTCGCTGGACCGTCCTGACAGATTTATTTTCTTTCTCTGAAACCAATTGAGAGTTTCTTTGGCTGTGTGTTTGGGGTCATTGTCTTGCTGAAACGTTTCATTTTCATCATCTTGGTAGATGGTAGCAGATTTTATCAAGAATATCTCTGTACATTTTTCCATTCATCCTTCAATTATTTCAAGTTTGCCAGTACCATATGCTGAAAAACAGGCCCACGCCATGGTGGTTCCACCTCCAAACTTCACTGTTGGTATGGTAATTTATGGGGGTGATGCAAAGTGCATTTCACCTTCAAACCTGTGTATTATGGCACCCGAGCTCAGTTTTGGTGTCATCTGACCAGAGTATGTTATCCCAGTATTTCAAAGGCTTCTCTAAATGTTGTGCAGCAATTGTTAAACGAGCTTCAATATTTTTTTGTTCAGCAGTGGAGCCTTGCATGGTGAGCGTGCATATAGGCCATGGCGATTGAGTGCATTACTTTTTGTTTTCTTTGAAACAATTGTACCTGCTAATTCTGGGTCTTTCTGAATCTCTACACAAGTGGTCTTAAGTTCTTGGACAACTCTTCTGATAATTCTTTTCACTCCTCTGTCAGAAAATCCTGTTCATAGTCGGTTTATGATGAAAATGATGTTCTTTCCACTTACAAACCATGGCCCCAACAGTGCTCAATGAAACATTCAGAAATCCTTCTGTTACCACCAATTATGATTTACAACAATAAAGTTGCCAAGGTCTTGAGAAAAGTCTTTACTTTTACCCATCATCAGATGTTTCTTGTGTGATACTAGAAACACCTTTTTATAGGCCATCATTTGGGACTGAACCAGCTGATATTTATTTGCACTGACAAGCGGCAGGATTGCTTTCTAATTGCTGAGAGATTTTGTCTGGTACCTTGGCTTTCCAGGCCTTTTTGCACTTTTTCCCTTTCTTCATGTGTTCAATACTTTTTTTCCTGTATCATTCCACATTATTAATCATAACTTAATTTCTGGACATCTATGGTATGATTTCTTTCTATGAGCGGATTGCATGGATTGTTACCGGTATTTGGTGAAAATTTGATCTTTAGAAATATATTTACTGAGAAAAATTGAGGTGTGTTCAATAATCATTTTTACTTATTTACCTGTTTTGTTGCTTTAAAGAACAGTTTACTGTCAGACAGCCTTTAACAAGACCCATGCCACAATCTATAAATTTATAAAAGGTATGTGAACATTTGTGTATTTAATGAAGTGCATTCAAAAAATAAAAAGAAACCATTCTAAAACATGAACTATATCCTTAGCCACAATTTGCAATGTATTGTGAGATGCCCATTCATCCATCCATCAATTTTCCCATCAATCCATCCCTATCCATCCATATCTTTACTTTTGACTGTTAGACAAAATGATGTTGCATTTAGCAAGCAAGAATATCCATCCATCCATCCATCTTCTTCCACTTAATCTGTCAGGGTCACAGTTGTGCTGGTGCCTATCTCCAGCAGTCTATGGGCATAAGGCAGGGTACATGCAGCACAGGTCCCCAGTCTGTCACAGGACAACACATACAACCATGCATTCACACCAATGCCAATTAACCTATCAGCCATGTTTTTGGATTATGAGAGGAAGCCGGTGTAGAACCCATGCATGGACGGGGAGAACATGCAGAAAGACCCCAAGCCGGAACTGAACCCAGAACCTTCTTGCTGCAAGGCAACAGCGCTACCCACTGCGCCACCATACAGCCCCCATTTTTCAAGCATGAATTGGCTTTCCAATTTTCCTTAAGGATGCAGTTTGCTGCAGATAATGCTTTTAGGCTATTTTAGGCCTGACTATTCTTTCTTTATCTTTGACTTGTCATGGATCTTCAAATATTTAAGGAAGTGCTACACAGTAAGTCAAGATGTGTTTTGGCATCAACAACAAAAAGTTACTTTACTAGAAAGTTGAAAAACTCTTTTAAGCATTTTCTTTGGAAAATCATTTAGTGGGATTACTCATTTTATGTCAAGTACTGAGGTGAGTGTGCATCATTCTAGAGACCTGAGACGAACATGTATTGAGCAAAAGGGCACTAAAGTTAAAGTTGGAATCAAATAAAATTAAAATTCAGATCCTTCCCTGGAAGTTAAGAATGCAGGAAAATGTAGTCTAAGATGTGAAATCAATCAAGTAATTACACACACAGATTCTTCGGTTTGAGACACACTTTAGAATGTAAAAAATTCCTCTTTAAATTTCTCTTTACAACAAAATTAGGCTCTGCAGCTCTTCCAAAAGAAGTAAAAGCTTACGTTTTAGTTTAAGTTATTCTAATATTCAAGAAAAAAATATGGCGTACATAACTTCCACATGCTCTATATAAAGGGTGCTTATGAGGCTTCACTATGAAAGCAAAGCTAAAAAGTGCTAAGGAGAGTATTAAGGAGGACACTGAGTTCTTACTTCCAGCAATTCTGTCTAAACACTGCACATGTAGGTATGTTTATGTTATGTTTTTGAATCAAAAACACTGTATGCTGAAAGTCAGTACAATAAAGCAAAAAAGTGGATTAAGATGCCTACTGTGTTTAAAAATTTTTTATATACCTTTGGGTGTTTGGGAGATGTGCTGTTGATTATAAGTGCCATCTGAGCTAGTAATATGTTAAGTCCACATAATCAAAAAAAGTACAAAAGGAATTTATTAGACCTGATCTCATTCTGACGTCCTCTTTTCAGTATTTACTTAACATCACAGACCAGCACAGAATTAATTAAACAATTTACTAAAGTATACGGTATAAGTATGTTGAGATCAAATGTCAGGAATTAAATAAATGTTCTAACCTCACATCTGGCAACCGAGGTGATATGAACCACCCAATGTTTAATTTCCTCTTTCAGCTGCTGGCTCTAGTGCTCCTATCATCAGATGAGGCTAACCCAATTAGAAACCAAATCCCTCTGGAGAAGAGTCTACTTGCTGGACCAAGAGTGTCTTCGATTTCAGGGGCTGCGTCTTCTAAGGATCTGGTCTATCTGGACTGGGTCCTTCAAGGACAGTGAAAATAAGGAGGCCAGACTCATGGTTCTGGATTCAAACAGGTCTAGCCTTCTCCATCTTTTCACCGCCCCTCACTCAGGGTACGCCCTGTCGCCTAGGACAGTTGATACACAAATCAGGCAACTCATGGATGCCAAACTTCTACTGTTCTGTTGCTAATTTCACTGTTGATGAGCCACAGCAGCAGAACCGTGGTCACAGATATCAAACCTATAGTTCACACACTGCACAGATATTGGAATCTAAGCTTAAATATCAGTTAAAACCACGTCACAGAATAAATCCTCTCAATAAACCAAACATTACCTTCCAAAAATCTGACTCGATAACCTTTTGAAAATATATATTTTCATTAATTTCAGATGGAACTGTTCACTTAATTTTAACTGCAATTATAATACTCAGTGCGAGGACACTCGGGGACCCAGAAATTCAACGACACACAGAAGTTTGCAAAGAAAAAACAAGTTTAATAAAATATTGAGATATTGGTTGCTGCTCAGGGTATGGTCATCAAACACAGCACTGTAATGCAGTGAACGGGTGGAGCTGAGAACAAAAGTAGAATCGGCTGCTTAGGATCCAATGATACTCTCCACAAGGAGATCCAGAAGGCAACACCCAGGGGCTGAGATCAGGCAAAGGTCATACACGGGTAGCCAGAGAGAGCAAACTTAGCTTGAGAGAAAGGCGATTTTTGGTGGTCGTGAGGCAAAGCTTGGGTCAGGGTCCAGAAATCCAGAATAGATGGGATCCAACAAGGGCTTGGCAAGGGGGTTCAATCCGTGGACAGAAAGGGGTCAGGAATCACAGAAGGCTTGGAGGGAAACGTAGGATTTCTACTGGCTTGTGGCTGTAGATAATCTGACAAGGAGGCAGAGACGGAGGGGTGTTTAAGTAGGGCAGGGACCAGGTGGAACAGGTAAGCAATCAGGCATGGCAGGTGAACTGAATGAGTGATTAGGCTCAGCATGACCAGGGCAGAACATGAATCATGACAACTCAGCACTGTTCGTCACCATTTCCCTTTCCTCTGAGCACGAAGCAGCTTTTCTTCTTTAACTCGCAATGAACCACGGGAGCACCAAGGCTGCATAGGATACACAGGACCCATCCTTCAAAACGGGCAAAAAGAAGGCTGCATCCGTAGTCCCATACAAAGGAATCTTTCAATCCGAACACGCACAGCTGCATTCTGATTGCATGGGATTAATTCCAATTTCTTCAAGAGTTGCCTGTGGATGAACTGAACGGACTGAAGACCATGCCTGCGAGCCAAACCAAATTACCTTTCCATACTACACCAAGCCGAAAATAAAGTTCTTCCCTCCCCCTCTCTCTATCTGATCCTTAAGTAATTGCTCTGCTTGGGTGAAAAAAAAGGTAGAATAGATGTTTTATTTGTGTATGTTTTACATGAAATAGACTTTCTGATTTTCAACTTGGATGGTGCTGAACAAGGGTTGAATGTTATAGTGGACTGGCTAGCATCTCTAGCTTCAAGCTACCATATGTTGTTAGCTAATGTTTTGTTGGAAAGCTAACCCATTCTCTTTCAGCTTTATTGCAGTTAATACATTTATGAGTCGTTATTTATTCTTTACTGGAAAACCGAAAAAAACCTCAGTTGTCGGACTGCACCATGGTCTATTTCACATTAATCTGCTATTTTTAAAGGACACTTTGAATGCATTAAATTCCAAAGCTTGAATATTTTCCATGGACTTTTGAACGGACTCTGAAAACCCATTTTTTTCTTCAGTTTTTTTTATTTACTTGTGTTAATCTTCAGTTGTGTGTTAGTTTCAGTGATTGTTAGTAAATTAAGGTACCATTGTTTTAACTCGTGGTCATTTGTGTTTACTTTATACAGTTAATGGTTGATCTTTCAGGTAAAAATCATTCCTTTTTGGTAACAGATGAAATAACAGAGACCTTTATTGGTTAATGGTTAATAACTATAGTCTAAATTGCTAAATTGGTGAAAGGCACCTGGATTTTAACAGCTGCTCTGGGAGCCAACAGTGAGTAAAAGGCTGAAAACCCCTGGTATTAAGCAGGATAGTTATAATAAATTTAACTAATTATTATGTATTTATTTTACCCACAATTCTGACAGACTTTTTCATTAACTAAAACTCACAGTTCTACCTATTTCATATATTCAAAATTTCAGGTAAAATAGCACAAGAAGTATTCATTGTTATTATTTGTCTTTTTTTATTTTTCTTTTCTAATATACTGCGGTCAGAGAAGAGAAATTAATTTTGATCTCATATACAGATAACAGAACTGATTTCATGATGACTTACTTGATGTTTTTGTTTAGTAGGGGCATAAATGAGACCTGCTCTGAGGAAGTTCATGCAGTACTCAGATATCGCTGTCAGTCAGGGAGTTATGAAAGCTGATTTTCATGAGAGAGGCCTGTAATTTTATTCATAGATATATCTCAACTATATGAAGCAAAGAGGGGAAAAGGAATCCAGAAAATCAAATTGTCTGATTTTTAAAGAATTTATTTGAAAATATGGTTGAAAATAAGTATTTGGTCAATAACAAAAGTTCATCTCAATACTTTGTTATATACCCTTTGTTGGCAATGACTGAGATAAAATGTTTTCTGTGACACTTCACAAGGTTTTCACATACTGTTGCTGATATTTTGGCCCATTCCTCCATGGGGATCTCCTCTAGAGCAGTGACGTTCTGGGGCTGTCGCTGGTGAAAACAGACTTTCAACTCCCTCCAAAGATTTTCTATGGGGTTGAGATCCGGTGACTGGCTAGGCCACTCAAGG
This sequence comes from Jordanella pulchra, assembly GCA_034780135.1. Lineage (NCBI taxonomy): Eukaryota > Metazoa > Chordata > Actinopteri > Cyprinodontiformes > Cyprinodontidae > Jordanella > Jordanella pulchra. The sequence continues at coordinate 714 of JAUZNJ010040407.1, read as the reverse complement.
ACCTTGAAATGCTTCTTACAAAGCCACTCCTTTGTTATCCGGGCGGTGTTGGGGATTAAGGTCATGCTGAAAGACCCAGCCACGTTTCATCTTCAATGTCCTTTCAGGACAAAGATGGCTTATCCCCTTCAGGTTGGAGGAGAGTTCTTGCCTCCTGGAGGAGTTCAAGTATCTTGGGGTCCTGTTCACAAGTGAGGGGAAAATGGAGCGGGAGGTCAATAGACGGATCGGTGCGGCTCCTGACATAATGCATAATGCTGCTCCTGTCTGTCGTGGTGAAGAGAGAGCTGAGCAAAACACCAAAGCTCTAATTTTATCGTTCGGTCTAGGATACTACCCTCATCTATGGTCAAGAAATCTGGATCGTGACCGAAAGAATGAGATTCCGGATACAAGCAGCATGAGCATGAGCTTTCTCCACAGGGTGGCTGGGTTCTCCTTTAAAGATAGGGTGAGGAGCTTGGTCATTCAGGAGAGGCTCGGGGTAGAGCCGCTTCTCCTTCACATCGAGAGGAGTCAACAGACGTGGCTCGTGCATCTTTTTTGGATGCTCCCAAGGGAGGTGTTTCAGGGACGTCTCACCGGAAGGAGGCCCAGATGCTTTCTATTTATAGAAATATAAATATGTATCCTATCCTATATATACAGTCCTGCTCACCATTATTGGCACCCCTTCATGTTTTGCATAGCTGAGTGAATATCTTCAGAAATAAA
>JAUZNJ010040406.1:0-10383 GCA_034780135.1 Jordanella pulchra | reverse complement strand
ATCCCAAAAGTTTAATTAACTTGATGCTATACTCTGATTACAAAGTGTTCCTTTAATTTTTTTGAGTAGTGTATATAAATGTGCCTAAATGTCATATTTTTTCTTGCTAGAGTTAAACCAGCAAGAAAAAGCCAAGTGTTCATTGGAGAAAAAGTGTGAATCGATGCTTTTAGCACTACTTTTTTTATCAGGATTTAAAAATAGTTGTAGACATAGACTAAATGTGTTCATCAGTGGTTGAAATCAATCTTTTCTGACAGATTTGGGGCAGCTGATTCCTCCTGTTTTTGGTTTTGACCTAAACTATGCCGTCCAGCATCAACCTAACATCATTTCTTTCTCCTGCAGGGGTAGCAAAAACTGCTGAAATGTTTGTATGTCTTTAAATATACATCTTTTCCTTAAAACAAACAATGGGAAATCTATCTTACCTCGTCGACCTTTTGCTCATTGTACACCTTGGTCAAATCAATCAGGAGGCTGGAAATAATTAAAAGTAATTAGTGAAAATTCAAAGCAGAAAACAGTTAAAAAAAAAAGCAGGCCAATTAATTATAATATGGGGGAGAGATATAGATTTGCTGCCAAGTGTTAAGGGACAAAGTGTAGAGTTATAGCCTTGGTGCAAATTAATCTATGATATTTACTCTTGAGACAGTAGCTGGGGTATAATCATTCTGGTTCATTAAGACTAAACTCTAAAGAAAATAGTGTTAAGGAATAGCTATATTGTTAGATATTCAGTTTCGATTTGATCCACCAGCTGAACAGAGGAAGTGCAAAAAATAATTTTTTGCTTTGAAAAAACTATGATAAGGTCACAACCAGAGAGTAAATGGGCGTCTAACCTTCCTAGGAAATCATCTTTGTCCGGATCTTCATCAAACAGCTCAATTTCCAGATGTTGACCAGAGGGCTCATACACAAGAGCCTTTAGGCGAAGAAACACGAAGAGGCTTATTTAAATAAATCAGTATATATATATATTGAGTTCAAAAAAAGAGAAAAGATACTCCTAATATTTGGTAAATAAGAAAGAGCTTAATAAATAGAGGAAACTAATGAGGTGAAACAAATCAATCACATTTGTCTTCCATAAGATTAGTTCATTAAGAAAGCCCTCTGCTACTGCATACGTATGTCAACATCATCACCTCATAAACTTCATTCCACTTGGGATGGAGGCTCTCCTTTATTGTCTTGCTATGGAACATTTGATTGCTGACATGCAGGATGCCATAAGGGTCTGACTTTCCTTTGATCAGCCCTCCCAGAAATTGATCCTTCCCTTCCAGATCCTGAGCCTCGAGGAAGTGAATCCTGAGCACTCCCTGTGGCGATATGCAGAGCAGAAAGATAAACCGTGAAACTGTTTTTTTGAAGTTTGTGGAGTTACTAACAAACATAAGTTTCAATGTCTCACATGGAGAGAGACAAATCCTGGAAAAAGTTCAAAAGATTAAACAGATTAATTGAACTTGACGTTTGTCAAAATTGGGAACAAATATGAGCAAATTTGGTTAGTCAGACACAAACATATTTATATGGTTCAAATTCTAAAGGGAAAGTTAAAAAGTAGCATTATGTTCCTTGAGGTGTTTTTCTATTGACAAAATAAAAAGTCCAACAGTGTTCATGGATGTTCGGAGATAAGAGACAATAAAAATACATCTTATTTGAAGAAACGTTAGTCAGTTAAAAGTGATAAAGTCAGCTTTTACGGCTTTTACAAGAGCTAATGAAAACAGAAAGAACTGGTTCTAAGTAAGCACAACCAGCAGTTAAGATCAAAACCAGTTTGGTAAAAAAGACAAATTTAAATCAGTGTGAAATCATTTCTGCAACTGAAAAGTTGCTCACTTTTAAAGCTTTGAAAGGTCTTACATCCTTAATTTGACATCAAACAACATTGTAGTAACGTTGCTGCTGTCCAAAATGATTCAAAACATAATTAAGAAAGATGTATAATGCAAAAATAGATAACAGTAAAAAAAATAAATAAATTTATGTCATCTCTGTGACATTGTAACAGAAATGCAAACAGGTAATATCTGCAGCCTAAACTATCAAATGAAACACAGTCTGCAAATCAAATACTACTGCAGTGAATTAAAGATCATTTCCAAACTTGTAAAACTTTGGGTTGCAAAATCTTGACTTTCTCAGTACATTTTCTTTTGTTAATGACAATAGTTTATTCACTTAGTTGGGGGAAATTAAGGCTAAAAAAACACAGATTTCAAATGTGTGACTAAAAACAACTTAGGTGGAGTCCAGAGTCTTAAGTTGGAGGAATAACAGTATTAAATATAGAAACTTGCTTCAGTACCTTGGGCATTGGAAATCGAAGCTTGGCCAGGTCTTCCTCTCCAACCAGAGGGATTGTGATTCGGTTGGGCAAGACCACATAACTGTAGATTATGTCTTGAATCAGATTGTTTGAGAAGCCGCTTTAAGCACAAGAAAGTAGGTGGAGACATAAGGATGTAAGAAAAGAAAAACAAACAGAACCCAATTATTACATTAAGGGTATAAACATTCACTTTCATTCTTTTATGGTATATAGAAAAAAGGCCTGGAGTTTTAAGCTGATGCATCTCCTAGGTGACCTAATATTTCAGAGATGTGGGGCGAACAAAAGGAAGTGACAAAATAAAATTACCCACTGTCATTCTTTTATCAAGCTAGCTTCAAGGGGCAAAGTGGAAAATTACAATAACTGCTAGAGAGATGTAATTAGAATGAACTTTCATCAAGCTGTCAAGCCTTTCCTCTAAGATAGATTGCTGGTATTATGGAGGAAGCGTCCATATGCCGTAATGTGTCTATTGTGATTAATCAATTGTTGTTTTAGATAACAATCAGGTGTAATTATGAAAGGGTCCTTTAAGTGATTCCTCAGTTTAAATCAGAAAATACAACATGGATTCCAGGACACATAACCAGGCTGCAAACAGCACATAATATCTAATCACAAAGAACCTAATGAGGCCATTCCCTTTGATTCACACTCATGCAGTGATATGATAGAGTACCACAGAATGATAACAGGCTGCATGTAATTTGTGCTGTAAATCTGTAAAAAGATGAATCATTGGTGTCTTGTTGAATAAGACCCAAGTTTTTTTCTGTCTCTCTAAATCATGAAAATCTACTTAAAACACTGATCAGTCGGAACTGATTTCAGGGGTTTAACACATCAAATAAGCACACAGAATTTATACAAACACCTAAAATGAAGTCAGATCAAGTAATTCAATAACATAAGCAAATAACCAAATGAATGGATTTATTAAAAAAATTATTTAATAGCAACTTTTTTTCCCAAGTTTTAATAAAACGGAATACTGGTACACCTCAATAAAGTAGAACATGGACAATTTAATTAATTCAAGCATTTTTAATTTAAAAAATGATTAATTTCTTTTATACTGATTATACTGTTATAATGTTTATTATACTGATGCTGATACATTAAGTGATGTTTATATGCCATTATGTCTCTTCATTTTTAATTATTTTAGGCTAACATTTAATGAAACCCCAAATCTCAAAAACAGAGAGAGAACTCTTAGAGGCTGACCCAATAAGAAGGATTTGTCACCAAAGGGCAATTCTAATCGGTTGGAAACTGAAAAGAATAATTGAAAACTACGGAAGAAAAAAAAAAGTCTTGTAATTGAAGAAATTGGGGGACATTTACAGAGGTTAAGGTCCATCCTTCAAGAGCCAACACATTCAACAACTCAAGAACATGGGCTAAAACTGTCCAACTTATTTTCTTAAAGAGACAGTCTTGTTCTATGCCTTTACAAACCAACAAAAAAATCTGATTATTATAAAATAAGGTTATATACACTAAGCCTCTGATAGTGGTTTGTTAGTCCTTTCTGAGCCTAAATTGAATTGCAGCAAAGAGATCAAGAGCAGAAATAAACAGATGCCAAGTGTCGGTTGTACCGTGGAACTTATCAGAAAGCTAGATAACAACTACTGATGCAGCTTCTTAATATTGCCTGACCACCGTCCTACAACCCCTCCTAGTAAAGCAACAGGTCATGGTGCTTGAAGACCCACCAACATTGATTAAACCTGACCTAACCTGATCTAGAGAAACTCTAAATTCTAGAGAATTTTCCTTAGAGCTTCCTATCACAACAATAAGGGGAAAAAAAACCCACCACCTAAAAAACACAGACAGGGACAAAGCATTGAGATAAGAAACATTTCAATGAAATAAAAATAAAAAAAAAAAAAATCATAGGCTAAAACCTTTTCATTGAAATTAATGCAAATTAGATTCATTAAAATGCTTGCACTGTTGATGAGGCTTGAAATTAATCTGAAAGCAGCTGTGACAGAAAATACTTTTCACATTAAATCTTGGACTTTCATTATTTCCACAACTCTACTGGGAATTTTTTCATTGGCTTAGCACTATACTTCCTTGTTTACCCCATTAGTTGTTAATGGAGACATACACGAAGGGCGTTATTAACCAAAAAATTAAGCAAAAACAATGCAAAATGCAACAATTACAAATAATACACCAAAATCATAGGGTAATCTTTAAGGAAACTTTTAATGTTTCTAGAGTTATCTACAATCATGTAAATTTAAAAAAATCAGATGAGGTCAATGTGCCCTTAAGTCAATCCTGACTCATATCACTGGAAGCAGAGTTCAGGTTTGAGTCTGTGTCCTAAAGAACAAATGGTGAAACTTCTAAGCAATTATTTATATATACTTGCATACATTTGATATAATATTCTCCATTTTCTGAGACCCAAATTTAGGTTTTCATTAGCAGAAGGCTTCATTCATTCAGATTAACATAAAAAATACAGAATTCATTTTAAAACTACTTTACTTTTCTTTAAAAAATAAAAATACTGGACTAAATAAGACTTTATTATTCTTATAATTCCTTTGGCTGAACCTGTATTTTTTTTTTCATGTTGAATCAAAGACCACATATATAAAACTTGTAATTTTACGATAAGTTCCTGGCAACCACAGCTGCCGGTACTTTACCGCCAAAATTACAGAACAATACATGTGGAAGAAAAGTTGTTTGGTGTAAATTTTATGTTAGCAACAAAGATGCCCACATCTAACCAAGGTGATTAAAAGTGAAAATTAATAAGACAATTGTAAATAACATCAGTGAAACAGACTGTGCTGATCATATTAAGTCTCTACATGCTCACAAATCTGCATAAATGTTGACAATGTAGCTTCTATATAAATGTACGGCTGGTAATGGTGGAATAAATACAGATGGAAAATGGTCTGATCAAGAGAACTAAAGTCACAGAGTCTGGGTTAGTTGAATAAAGTCCTCAGACAGAAAGGTGGGGTTGCAATGCACAAAGCATCCAAGACATAAGTTCTGCTGGAGAAGTCAAACAGCTGTCCACTGGGTTTTCACTTTGGATTGCAAGGATCCACCCTGCAGAAAGAAAAAAGGACATCAATGTCGTGCATGCAACAAATGTACAAAGACAAACAAAACATGTTAAAATTACTTAAAATAATTTCTTTAAGAGTTAAGCTACCAGGTCTTAAATCTATTCACAAAGTGGTGGGATAGACCCCAAGATAAGCCAAAACACAATAATTCAAAGTTGTAAAACAGGTTATCAGAGTCTAATTTTTTGGTCGATTTTAAGATTAAAACTCAAATAAGTTGCTAAAAAGATGTAGATCCTGATATTATATCTATAGTTTATGTTTGTTAATGGACAGGAACAATTAGATCAGTTCAAACTACATCTGGAATTACATAAATTAAAAAGAAATCCTTTCATTTGAAAATTTATCAAAACTATTTTTGTTTTAAAATTTAGTTTTGATGTTTTCAATACAAGATTTTTTTTTTACTAATTTAATCTCAGTTCCATGTCATTTTTTATTTAAAAGTTTAGTTTTTTCTGTTTCACTTGAGAAATCAGCTAATCAAACAGATTCCCAGATTTATGTGGGACTCCAGGTTAAATTAACTTTTGGACTTTTCAACGTAAGCAGTGGAAGATTTCTGACCATTCTGGTTAGAATCATTTATTGATTTCAAATGACGTTATAAAACAACACTGCTTCCATTCAAAATGTCATAAGAAATGTTTAACTAGATATTACAAGTAGGTCAGGGAACCTGTGATTATCAGCTTTTTTATAGATTCTGATGTGCAACATAAAAACAGAATTGTTCAAATTGTATATTATAGTGCTGGAATGGAATCAGTCAAAATTACTTTCAACACAAGATTTTAAGGCAAATTAATTCATTTTCAAACCATCAAATTCGACAGCTTAAAAAAATATTTTTAAAACCAATACATTAATTCCAATTTCTATGAATAATCATTTATTGCATGGAACAGCTCCTCTGGACAATGAGCCTAATTAATGTTTGAATTTTCTGGCACACTATTGTAATCAAAACCACTGGAAAGCTGTTATTGAATCTCAAGGTGCGACTTGACTGAAGCCAGGTAAGTCTCATTCAGACATGGTGGATGTTTAGGGAAACCAGATGATTACCATGAGCCGTCCTTGGAAACTCTCAGGTTGACGAAGAAGGTTTCACTGGGAACAAGCAGCGCCTCTTCTGTTTAGAAACATAAACAAAGGGCATACACCTCTAAAAAAACTGGAACTATGAAAGAAACCTAGAGTAGAAATGACAGCAACAAGATCATAAGCTGTTTTCACCCATACTGCTCAACATGGGAGGGTGTGGCTTTTTAAACTCTTCTTACAGGATTGACGTGCACTTGATTAAAAGTGTGTCACATGTTCAAGAGTGAGAGCCATGACCATGAAGCTAACTAACTAGCAACAACGCTAAAAGCCTGCACCATCACCTTGCCTAAGAAGTTACAGCTGAATATGTTGTCTAATTAGCTAATTCCACACACTCAAAGTAATAATATCCTAAAAAATGAAATGCTCAGTAAAAACTGTATTGCTGGATTTCCACAAACCTGATAAAAACCCAATAAAAACAAATAGTCAACACACCTAGCAAACAACAGTAACATTAAAATTATGTCAAAATTATTTGAATTGCGTAACTCTACCAAATTGGAAATGTGTACTCACCACATGTATTCATTTTAGGCAGTCCTGGTGAGGAAAAGATCCGAAAACATCGATATTTATGTGGTGTAATAGCGCTGGCATGAGGTCAGAAGCTGTGTCCGTCAGCGTGGAGAATAAATGATGGCGGAGAAAGGATTGTTTTTATGGGAATGTGCAAATCCAAGGCTGGCCCAAGGCAGAAGCAAATTTACTGGCTGCTTTTGATCCATGGCCTAATAGGGGACCCCCTCCTTTTTGTTTTATTTTTATTTTTTTGCATGCATGCATGCATTGATTTTTATCTGATAATAGGAACTAAAACAAGGAATTGTACATTTTTTACAGTATCTTTGATTGGAATTATGATCTATTCAAACATTTTGATTCTCTAATAATGGATGATAATGCTTACTTCAAAATTAACAAGTACATCCTGTAAATTTGAATATGCAGAACTTGATAACCTGTAGTTTTATCTAAACAGTTCTGTAAAAATGAAGGTTTTTTTTTTATATTTATATCCATACAGTAATTTCTTGTAAATATATACATATTTATTCAATTTCACAGTGAATCACTGCAGGTTTTATATTCTTTCTGAATAAAATCCAACATTTTTTTTAGTGACTTGATTAATGGTTATTTTTTTAATAAAGTAAAGGACTGTTTTTGGTTTCACGGTTTTCACGTTTTTTTACTGTTGCTATTTGATAGTATTTTGCTGTATTTTTTACTAACTTTTTTAACAGTGTACTGTTCAAACAGAAAAACAAACAATACAATGCAGCACAAAAACTACTTTAAAAGCCAGAAAGACGGATTAGGCTGCAGTAGTCCAGGATAGTCCTAATGCTGGACTATCCCTTTTAATGTTCAGACTTACTAGCATGATTAATGTCTTTAACCAGTGAGCACTAAGAAACCTGCTCTCTGCCAAATAGAGGATCTCACTGACTTTTAATCCATGTCACATTAAAACACAGTTTATCAGTTACTCAGCTGATGCTGCAAGTTGCTTAGTTGCTTTCTGAAGCTATTCTAAATGTAAGGCTAGTTTATAGATATTAACTTCATTTAATGTAGGCAGTGAGTTTAAAATCCATCCATAACAATATATGTTAGACCATTTAGAGTATGCACTTCTTCTCTGTATAAGAACTGAAAAAAATCAGCTTGACTTATGGTGGCTTACAAAAAATACCACCACCCATTGTACTTTTTCACATTTTGTTACATTGCTACTATAAAATGTAAATGTTATTATAAAATCAATTCTTGATTTTTTTGTAAACAACACTTTTAAAGATGTGGCATGAATGTGTTTAGTACCATTTCTTTTTAGTAGCCTGAGATAAAATCTTTTATAAACAGTTGCCTTAGGTAGTCACCTAATTAATGTTAAAGCTGAAGGCGTTAGGAGAACATCAATAACTGAAGAAAGAAAGAAAAAAAAAACAGAACAAGACACACAACAGCGTTAAAAATATAAACCTGACAACTTAAAGCAACGTGTTTTATGAAATATTATCTCGTTTCTTTAAAAATACAGAACCTGATACAAACAGTGCAAAGAAGCTTTGCCTTTGGGCTCTGGTGCCAAGAGGAGGTAGACATTTAATCATTCTTCATTTATCATTTAAGGAAACAGTTACATGATGGCCTGATGAGAGAGCTGGAGCTTTTTTAAAGCAGTGAGCTGTTTAAGAGATTCCTGCAGCATCATTGTTTGTAGTGGCAGTTTTTAGCTCTTTGTTCTAAACACCAGAACACCCCCATGTCTGTGTGTGTATGTGTATGCAAGTTATTTATGTTAGTATACCTCTACTGACTGCATCTGTAGTGCATGCATACTTTACTGACAATGTACAATAAGGTGGTAATGGTTTTCTAGGGCCATTTAGTTGCATGGTTATGTCTTCTGCGTACTACTGTATAATTTGTACTGATGGTTTAGTTGTTCACTTTATCCTTTCAGCTGTAGCAGCTACTAGACTGCCATAAAATCTATGTTACAGTGTAAACATATATCTTTTACAAAAGATAAATATACTATTGGCAGTAATAGTCCCCGAATGTGCCCTCTTGTACAATTAAAAGGACAATGTTTTCCCTTTTACAGTAAAATGTTCCCACATCAGCAGAATTATTTGGCACCTACATTAGGCTGCTACAAATATTCATAGCTCTCAGTAGAATCTTTTAATACCTTCACCAATACCCGAGGTTTAAATGTGCAGTGCAGGTGATAAAGTATTTCATCCTTTGCAGGTTAGGTTTGTTTTGCTTTTGTTGTTTTTTGAGTAACTTACAAGTCCAAAAATAACTTGATCATTTAAATTAGGCAATTCTAAAACAATTATATCCCTTATTATAGGTTAAAGAACAGCAAAGCAACCCAACCTGTGGCTACCTTAAAATACATTTGGATGTTTAACCTAATAAATGGTTCTGCCTCCTCTAGCTGCAAAAAAGTCTATTAACCGGTTTAAAAAAATGGTAGTGATTCTTTTACATCTCTGTGGAGGTATTTTGGCCGACTATTTGTTATTTTTTTTAATTTAACTACATCAGAGAGCATGAACAGTGCTTCATGTCTGTCGCCAGTCTTTTATTGGAAAAAAGGCTTCCCTTCAATAATGCTGCAGTATCTTTCAGGCACCACAGGGGAGATGTCTGTTACTAGAGCCTCCAAGCTCCTATGCTAAAGGATGGGACTAATGGCAAAACAAACACAACGCAACCTTAAAGAGAAAATACAAACTAAAATTAAAGGTATCACTGATTATGTTGCTCTCTTTTTTAGTCATTTTTTTCTCTCTCTTTATTTATTTTACAAAATAAAGGTAAGACATTAAATAAGTTTAACATTATTTTAGAAATAAAACTGCAGTTATAAACATTTGCTCATTTTCTAAAACTCTTGCACTGAGCAAAACACTACTCTGTAATTAGGATCTGCTCTAAATGATGCATGCTATAAAAAATACTACATAATAAAGCTTTATGAGAAGAAGTTTTTGCATCTAACAAGCTCCTTTGCCTGCTATTGCAGCTTCTCCCTCAATTACTGTGAGTGCCTTCCCCATCTACATCACACAACAAACCCCACAGCACACAGGTACAGCAGATTAATTTCACCTCCACAGAGTAAAGAAACAAAGGGGTGAAAGAAAGCATCCACTGGGCTCTGCGTGTGTCAACAAGTCTTTCTTCATGACCCGTGAACATGGAGCTTAAGCGAAAATTCAGACTGGGAGACATCACACAGCTGTCCCGCATCATCCACTCACCACGCCCCCG
>JAUZNJ010040404.1:0-10384 GCA_034780135.1 Jordanella pulchra | reverse complement strand
AACAGGTAAGCAATCAGGCGTGGCAGGTGAACTGAATGAGTGCTTAACACAGCATGGACAGGACATGAATCATAACATCTCTACCCAGTTCTCTACCAGCAGTCTCAGTGTCATCACCCCTTCATGTATGGTCAGCCTGTTCCCCCCTCTCTCACAACCAAGCTCCATCTGCTCCCCTCTGGACTTCCTGGATTCACTGGACTCTGCCCGTGGACCCACTTCCCTCATCTACATGAACCCTTTCGGAACTTCTCCCTCATGGAACCTATCGAACCATAGACAGATCAGTTTCTTTAATTTCCCACGCACTCACTCAACCTGAACTCACCGCCATTGTCTTACACTTTTAGTGTGACCAGAACCCCGGAACTGTTTTCCCCTCACCCGGAACCTGTCTTAGAACCATTGTTAGAATCTTCAATAAACCTTCTAAACCATCCCTTGTCTCCTGTGGTGTTCTGCACTTGGGCCATATTTAAACCCAACATGACAGAACACTCAGGCCAGAACATTAGTCCAGCAATTCCATGAAGCAGCCCTCCATGATTTCAGTTTTTGTAAAGCTGAGTCTAACCAAATTCTTATTGAGTTATCTAGGTTTCTTCAGAACTCTGTTGCTCCATCTCCCCCAACAGATCATCCCTCAGCAGCTGAAGCAGTCACCAAATGTCAGACTTCTTCTCCTAGGTTTTCTTCTCCTACACCAGCTAAATTCTCTGGGGATGTGACTAAATGTAATGGATTTCTTCTTCAGTGTTCTATAGTTTTTAATCAGTCCCCCCATGTTTTGTCCTTGGACCAGACAAAGATCTCCTACATTATTTCCCTTTTATCAGATAGAGCCCTAGACTGGGCCGAAGCCCATTTCCCTTCTCCCAGCTCTTTCAACTGTTCTTTTGAGGACTTCATGCCTGAATTTAAACAAGTATTCAGTCAGGATCCAGAGTGGACCAAACATTCCAGAAACCTATGGAGGCTGTCCTAAGGTAAACAATCTGTTGCCGATTTCTCTATTGATTTCAGGATTAAAGCTGCTTCTTCTGGGTGGGAAGAGAGGAAAAGAGGGTGAATCATCAAAGTACTTTTCTCATGCATTGTTTTTTTAATGGAAAAGATTACTGCCAATGCACCAAAGGCTGTTGCTAATGGTGCCATGCTTTTGAAAGACCAGTTTGCTGAGGATGTTCTCAATCCTACCTTGCGTAGGGAATTGAAGAGAGTCATTAGAGAAAACCCAGAGTTTACGCTGTTGGATATTAGGAAGTAAGCAATTAGGTGGGGTATAACAGGAGGAACAACCAGCTTAGGTCAGAAAAAGGAGCTATTCGGTACCATCATATTGTGCATTACACAGATCCGAAAGCAATAGACCAGAACTGGAAGTTGTTTCAAGAGCTTCTGATTTGGCAGAAATAAAGGAAATGTAGTTAAGGCAACAGGAACAGATTAATCTGATGTTTCAAAATGTATTGCTGTTACAATCCACCGCAAGGTCCCCACATCTGAACAGAACAACCCCTATTATTTGCAGGCGTTGTCAGAAACCTGGTCACATAGCCAGAAATTGTAATCAACAGAGGATGAACCCTGTCCCGCAGCATACAACTCCACTACACGGAAAGGCTGTAGCTGCATATTAATAGGTGGAAAACTAGCTCCTTCTGCTTTGCTGAGCCACAATTCAGAAGGGAGAGGTCATGACTCAAGTGGTTTTGAAAACAAATACTCATGTTTACTATTAGTTGGACAGTGTCCCACTGTACTCGTGAAAATGGGGTATGTTCCACTTCAGTGTCTTTTGGACACTGGTTCTATGGTAACAACAGTTTCTTTAACCAACATTTTCAGGCCCCTTTGCAGGCCTGCTCTTGGCTTGAGCTTCACGCAGCCAATGGGCTTAGCATACCTTATATTGTCTATTTTTAACTGATGTAGAGGTTTAGGGCAGAGTGGTACCCAGATGTGGTGTTTTGGTTGTCAAGGACCCCCTGGAACATTCCTCCCAGTCTAAAGTATGAGGTGTTTTGAGTATATCTTCACGGCGCATGGGTTTTCAGCATTGTCAAAGTGTTCCAGTACAAACAATTTCCCCTAAAATGGGTATGGCTTGGGTAAGGGGTCGCAGGCCAGTTGTTGTGCCCTCTGGCACCGTAAAGGTTATCACTGCTACTTTTACTCGCACTGAGTTTGGCTCTATGGAATCTGGGCTCTTTGAACAACATATTGCTAAAAGTTGCCTCCCAGCAGGGAGTGTTGGTGTCACCAGCAGTAGGGACAGTGGTAAGGGGGACCACCTGCATCCCTGTTGTTAATGGAAATGATGTGTATGTGGTTCTTCAACCACGTACTCCAATAGAGACTCTACGCTCTTCTAATATTGTCAGCCTTCCAGAGGGTCTCACAGAAGTGGCTAGCTCAGTGCAAGCTACTATTTCTTCTCAGCTCAGTTCTGTTGCACCCTTGTTAGACCCTCAATCAGAATTGGATTTGTCATTTTTGAATACCACCAAAGAGGAGAAAGTTAGATCTTTGTTAAGGAAATATGTGGATGTGTTCTCTGCTCATGAGGGTGATTTAGGTTGCACAGATCCGACAGCTCATGAAATACCTTTGTTGGATGATGTAACAGTACGTCAAAGTTTCAGGAGGATTCCTCCCTCATAGTATGAGGCTGTAAAGGCTCACATTTGGCAGCTGATGGATATTCAAGTGATTTGTGAGAGCAGTATTCCCTACTCCTCTACAATGGTAATTGTCAAAAAGAAGGACAGGGGCATCTACCTGTGCATTGATTATAGACAACTCAATAGTAAGACCCATCATGATGCCGTCCCTCTACCCAGAATCGAGGAGTCTTTTGATGCTCTGTCTGGAGCTGTGTGGTTTTCCACTCTTGACCTAGCAAGTGGCTATAATCAAGTGGTTGTCTTCATCTCCCACTTTATCCAGGACTGCGTTGCGGGGGCAGCAGTCTCAGCAGAGATTCCCAGACTTCCCTTTCCGCAGACACCTCCTCCAGCTCTGTTGGGGGAAGCCCAAGGCGCTCCCAGGCCAGCCAAGAGACATAGTCCCTCAAGCGTGTCCTGGGTCTTCCCCTGGGCCTCCTCCCGGTGGGACGTGCCTGGAACACCTCCCAAGGGAGGCATCCGTCTATAATCAAGTGCAAGTGGCTGAATGTAATAGGATGAAGACTGAATTCACTAGAATGCCATTTGGCCTGTGCAATTCCCCTATTACATTCCAACGACTAATGGAGCGAATGTTTGGGTCTCAGCATTGCCAGTCTCTGTTGCTTTATTTAGATGATATTGTGGTTTTCTCCTCTTCAATTGACAAATATCTGCATCACCTGGAGGCTGTGCTGAATCCGGTTGAAACACGAAGGATTAATGGTGAAGCTTGACAAATGTGCTTTCTTTAAAAAGGAGTTGAAATACCTTGGTCATGTTATTTCAAGCCATGGAGTGTCCACAGACCCAGATAAAATATCTGCTGTAAAGGACCGGCCTCGTCCTACCACAGTTTCACAACTGAGATCCTTCCTGGGGTTTGCCAGCTATAATAGATGATTTGTTGCAGGGTTTGCCAAATTGGCAGCACCATTCCATCAACTGGTTGCTGGGATGCAGAACAAACAAGGTCAGCAATGACAACACCCTTTGGGTGACCACTGGTCAGAAGATTGTGAACAAGGCTTCAACAAGCTAAACACCAGGTTGGTTGGTGCGCCTGTTTTGGCATATGCAAATTTCTATTTGCCATTTATCCTTGAAATAGATACCAGTTAGAAAAGGTAAAGGCAGTTTCTTTTCTTTTTCCGGCTATTTAAGGTGCTTGTCTAATTTGATCTCTTTTGTGTGTAGGTTGGCCTGCTACTGTTTCAGTTTTAGTGTTTGTTCCTTTTGATTGATAACTATTGGACAAAGGTATTTTCTTTTTTGGGGGTTTGTTGAAGGAAGGTGAGTTTTCATTGTTAGTCCTCAGATTTGTTTTAAACAACAAGAAGGACCCATGCTATCCCTGGCCCCCTAAGCTGTTTTATCTAGATTGAGGAGACTAGTGACAAGGGAGTTTAGTTTTACTTTGTTGTATTCAGCAGGGCTTTTTGTCTGAGTGTGCTTTTTGCTGGGGAGCAATTAGGTGTATTTAGTTGCATTTGTGGTTTCTTTGTTATTTTTCCTCCCCCAAACAGTCTCACCTTATTTGAATGGATTTAACTTTGTCTCTCTGCTATAAGGTTTCAAGGGCCAGCATGGACTCTTGCTTTGAATGTGGTTCTTGTACAACAAAATAAACTGACTACTGTTGTCCAAAGGAACTCGTGAATTCAATAAACTGTATTTAATTTGCAGTAGTGCCTCTGATAATTTCTTACAAATTTATTTGTGTGATCTGGTAGAAAAATAAGGATTTAAGGTCTTCCACACATAACGGAAACTTTACCTAAGGTCACATAGGCATCCATGCTCCCAAAAACCCAATCATTGTGCTTTTTTTGCACAGTCTGTTTTCTAATTTTGTAGGTGTTTGTACATTTGTCTGTAGGTGTCTTACTGATAAATATACATAAACAATTTGTTTATTTCTTGCTGTCACCCTGCACAATACTTTGTTTTTTTTTTATATAATGAAGCCTAGTCATAACACAATTTGTCCCACCAGTTTTATCTTCTTGCTCCCTATCCAGGCATCTCCTCAGTCTTGTTCTAGCATATTATCATTCAAGACTCTGAATTTAAGTCTAGATTGATTAACACTTTAACTCTCT
The DNA here is from genome assembly GCA_034780135.1 of Jordanella pulchra. Lineage (NCBI taxonomy): Eukaryota > Metazoa > Chordata > Actinopteri > Cyprinodontiformes > Cyprinodontidae > Jordanella > Jordanella pulchra. Next base: position 5,616 of record JAUZNJ010040404.1, on the reverse strand, counting down.
ATTCCGTCACCAGTCGCAGACCCCAGTCAGAAAGATGTCTATAACCTAGATCTACCCACTCACACAGTTCAGTAGTATGCAGCAGCAACAACTTCTGGCAAAGTGCCTAAAACTCATTAGCAAAAACTTACATTTTCATGTCAATAAAACTTGCTCATTGCAGCTTTTCTCCATGAAAGTCTCTCCAGGTTGAAATACTAGTTTAATAACTAATAATTGTAAAGTATTTTTTATGTTACAAATGTACCCTCACCAAATTGAGTCCAGTTTTTTAAAAGTTTTTCACCCTTGTATGACTGCATGAATCCATTCATGTTTCACTTGCTGTGAGATTCAAATTTCTTTAGTGTGGTACAACACAGGGTATTTCTATTTCATTCACCATAGACTAATTTAAGTTCAGTCAGACTGATTGAAAATAGCAAATTTTATCATTGCCTGGTATTTATTTGATCACATTTCCCATCTGTTTCAACATGCCTCTCCATCACTGCTGATAAAAAACATTTCCACAGCATAATGATGCCCACACCGTCAGACAGTTAAGACAGTGCCAACTGGTTCAGCCTTGGGCAAACTGGTAACAGAGCTGCTCAGGGTTTATATGGCTGATTGCTGTCCTGTGGACCTATACCAGCTAATTACATCTGAGCTGAGAAGCTCAGTTGCTCCTCCAGATTCACAATAAGCTTCCTTGCTATATCTCTGATTAAGGTTGTTTACAAGCCTTGTTTTTCATTAATGTATATTGGAGTAAATAAGGCTAAACAAGAGCGGGCTCCTACATTTCAAGGCATTTACAGTGTGAAAAATAAACACAATTTTGTGGTGATCCATCTGATTCAGGAGAATATGTTAATGTTTTTGTTGTAATATCACAAAGTGAAAATGCTTTTGCAAAGTTGTACATGTCAAAATGTAACTATTTCTTCAACGGACTTGCCTCCTTTGTCAGTTGCTATAAAACATACATACATACATTTATATTTATTAGAAATACTAAACTTAAAATCAATATTATCAGATGTCAGATATTATCAGATAAATCAGATAAAGAACAGAACACACTTCAGTCAACAGCTCCACTTTCCTGCCCTAAGTGCAACTAATTTGCTACCGTCTCTGTGTTCCAGAAAGGTATCTCATAATGATTACTTGAAAATCCATGACAATGTAGACATCCCTTGTCAATTTTATGCCATGCAGGTAAAATGATCAGATATCATTTTTCCAAAGCGTATACACAAAATGCTTGCCCACAGTCACGTAAGCAGCAGCAGGTGTCAGACTTTTACATCCAAAGCTTTTTTTACACCGAATAACAACAGCAAATAACATCAGCAGCCTATTCAACCACCGTCTTTTGCTGACATGTCAGCGCCTCGTATATCTGTCATCCCTGGTTTAACTGATAATATTGTATGTCACCGGCTGAGTAAAGACCTTCAGTAGAGAAAAATGAAGGCAACTGAGCCTTCCTCTAGTTCTGACTGTGGAAAATCACCTTGTTTTGTGTATGTTTTAGTTTGTATATGTTAAGCGTTTTTCTGTGACGTTCAGCTGCTACATAGTGCTGCAAAAACACTTTCACTTTTGCCTTTGTGTTTGGGCTACTAAAAGTGACACCCCTAGGTAATATTTAGTGCATCATTTTTTTTTCAGAAGTTACCCAATTAGATAACAGAATCCCTATATGTGTAATTTAATACACAGAGGTCTCCAACACTGGTTGCAGAACATAATAGAACAAACAGGATGCAGAACACAAAAAAACAGCAGATCAGTTAGAGATAAAGTTGTAGAAATGAGACATAAAATCAGTTTCATGCTCAGTTAAATTCTTTTCCAACCAGTCTATTTGACCTATACTTGCACAAACAAGTAGATTTCACTATTTTGGTTCAGAGGTTCAGAAAGAATTTACATGAAAAACAAACCAGTTCAAGACTAAACATCGGGTGCCAAATACTGCCTACCTGTAGTCTTTCTCATTTGCCCTTGTTCTAGATCTTTCCTGTTGTGCATATTGGTGTCCAGTTGCCAGTTGATTCAAAACAGTAGAAGATAGCCCCCATACACTTTACCCCAGTGATTAGTAGACTTGGATGAGAGCTGGATGAGTGTCTGTTAATCAGTCTAATAAGTGTCATATCCAGTGGCATCCTGATCAAAAGAACACTTTAGATGAACTCAAGAGCTACGCTTGGCACAGCTTTTGTATAACTCAGTCCAGCAGATATTTTTAATTATCAAATGGATTACAAAACTCTCAAAGAAGAACTTTTTTCAGAATCAAGTGCTGGAACAGCCATCTGAAAATGTAAAGTTTCCAGCACAAAGTTCTCTGAAACTAATTGTTCTAAAAAGCCTTTCAAAAGCATCTGTACAATGAGAAATGTCTCACTTGTCTGTATGTATTTCAAAAGCAATTGTCAGATCAAGAGGAAAAGTGGTCTAAAACAAGTTTAACTTTTGAAAACAGAAACAATAGATTATGCACACTCTTCCCCAAGAGAAATAAAAATAGTTTTCTCTCTGTTTATCAGTGGTAACATGGGTTGTTATATTATATTATAAAATAAATAAATTCTGTCTCCAAGTAACCAGCTTATGAGCGTTGTTCACACATCTGTGGTGCTGAAAACTCACAATCTGCAGCAGCAACTTTAACCTCTTTCTTGTTATTCAAGTTATGATTTAGGAATGATGATCATTTTTAAGAGAAAAAAAATATATATTTTGTTAGCACAAGTGTCACAAGGTGCATTTCAATCAGCTTTTTCTAAAACATATTTTGAAGTATTGTATCAGAAAAGTTTGACGATAACAAAATACAAACAAACTTCCTAAAATTGGTTAATTGATAAAAACTTAGATGGAAACTGATGACTATGTCAGCTCTGACATAGTGAACTTTTACACACATGACTCATCAGTTGTTTGTGCTGTGGGCTGATGTTCCTATTATATGAGTAAACATGGCTGGAGGCAACATCTTCATTACTGTCATATGAACGTAGGAACTTTCTGATCACAACACATTCACTAAAACTACTCCATTACTGATCTGTGGTCAGTGTTAGATTGCAGCCTCTACATCCTGTTTACTACAGCAAGACGTGATGTGTACAATGAAGTAGGATGCCTTTGTGGTGCTAGGTTAATTAATTTCAAACCAAATGGAAACACTCCAAACTCGCATTTCCTTTTTTTCAAACTTTTAAAAAGTTGGTTAACATTAAACTTATGTCAGCTAAATTTCTTTAAGCTACATTTATGGCTTAAAACTTGAATTTTAGTTTGTTTGAAACACATGCTACAGATGGAATGACTCCGTTGCCAGATGTTGTTTTTCTATGCCTTCAAGTCATCTTAGGCACTCTTTCGTATACTGCCATCTGTGTGCAGTGTTGTTACAAATTGTGCAGAATAAATCCACTGTGCTATCCCAAGCGCTCTATGATGACAGCCAGAAGCAGCCTTAGAAAACTTATTTAACTAGGGAAGTCAGCACCACATTTGAGTGACAGCGAAAGCCAGAAGTGGTATCTGGCATACAACTTTTAGATGTATATAGTTAAAGTTGTGTATACAAGTTTAGAAGTGGCATGTGCCATTTATGAAGTGGTATATGCCAGAAAAGTGGTATATGCCATTTTAAAAGAAGCATATGCCAGTTGAAGGAGGACATATGGCCTTTTTTTAACTGGCAAATGCTGGTTTCTAACTAGCATATGCTTTTTTTAACTTGCTTAAGGCAGTTTTCAAAAGGCATATATCATATACCACTTTTGGCCCTAGTTACTGCTATCACCTTTGGCACCTGCTACGTATAAACTATGCATGCAATCACAGCAGGTCACTTACAACACATCCATTAATGAAACTTGCGGTTTTCTTGTTGAAACCAGCAGTGTAGTGGTATACCTTTAGGATCTAAGTAGATCAGAATATCTATGTCAGAAAAAATATATATTTTACAAACATAACATTGCTGCAGTTAATCATGGCAGTTACAGGTCTGTTTTTCCTCAACAGGGAAGCTCGTCAGAATTACTAGATGAATAGAGCAAAAAACAGGGTCATCCTGGCAGAAAACTTGTTAGAAGCTATAAAAGACTGTTAATGACCCTAAACATTACAAGGGTTCATCTAAATGAATGACCCAGTCAAAGGCCAAACCTAAACTGACTTAAAGAAATCTATGGTATGACTTTGAAATAGCTTTTTAATGCTCTCCGTCCATCTTGTTGAACTTTAAGAGCAAATTCAGGGTTAAATCTTTAATAAAATGCAAGCAAAGTGTTGTCTGATAGATAATATTTGACAAGTTTGTTTAGGATTTAAAGTCTGTCGGCCACCGTAACAAAGTTGCTGTAAAGTTAAGCGGATTCACTCTGGGTACATAATATAATCTGCTCTTAATATTATTTTGCAGAGAGAACCCTTTGTTTTTAATAAAATGAGCCAAGGATACAGATTTAATGTTGATACATTTCTGCATAGATTATGTGGTTCAGTGCAACCATTGCTCTGCAATACAGTTTAACATTCTAGAAAGTGTTTCATCCTGGTCATCATGGTATATTACTTTCTTCTTGAAATATAGGAAAGCATACAGGGCTAGATTTTTAAAGTCACATGAGCAATTTAGAGTGATGTTGAGCAAGAACGATGTGTAAATGTCCCTGAGTGTAGCTGTCACCTCTAAAAGATAAAGCGTCGGGATATCCATTGAGTCGACACGTGCATTGAACATCAGAGAATAGAAAAGGTGGCATGGCACATCTGAAAGGGGCTTAATGCTCACATGCCTGAGTGAAAATCTGTCCCTCCTCCCATTGACCTCAGTTCCTCTCTTTCTGTCTTATTCAAACACCATGACACTGATCAGCCCCTAAACCCCAAATCTATTATTCTCTTCACCTATCCTCACTGGTTTCATCAGTTACTCCATCAGTGGAGTCACTTCGATCAATTTCCTGCCAGAGCTGTCAAGAAGGATTTTCCACTGAAGTCACTAAAAATTTAATGGCCTTTGTGTTAACAAGAGATGTAGCCCTTCCACAGATGCTATCAAGTTACTTGTCTTTAACCTGGACATTGACGGCATGTGTAAAAAAAATACATTAACCTTTACAAACTTCTGTTTTTTTGTAGCTAGGTAAAACTAAAAGGAAATTGGAGATTATTTCATTTGATAAGGAAAAAAAAGAAGAATTAGCAAAACCAACCTGACCCAGTGAAAAAAGTAATTAAACATTTTAACAGTCTGTCCCACGCTTGGCACAAACAAACTGACTGTGAAAGATCAGTAGAATGAATTGGTATGGAGCTCTGTTTTGTGGTATAATGAATCAAGACCACAACTTTTTGGGTCGATGGATCAGTAATATATAGATATATATATCTATATATATCTATATATATATAGATATATAGATATATCTATATATATCTATATATATAGATATATATAGATATATATCTATATATATCTATATATATAAATCGCTCTCTCACCCTTGTGGTGTGGTATAAATCAAAATCAATCAAATTTTATTTGTATAGCACATTTCAGCATCAAGGCATTTCAAAGTGCTTTACATAATTAAA
>JAUZNJ010040403.1:0-10384 GCA_034780135.1 Jordanella pulchra | reverse complement strand
GAGGGCTCCAGCCCAGGGGACTCGAGGCGCACTCTGCTGGAGGAAAGATGGAGCGACAGGCTCCGGATCCCAACACTCTGGAGCCTGTTACCAGTTTTCTAAACATTACTCACTCTTTGCTTTGGTCCTACATGCAAATTCACCCCCTCCTTAGTTTCCTAGATTCTATGGTATCCTAAATTCTTTCCTACATCTCTACACTCTTACATTATTCATATTATTTTCCAATAAAGGTGACATGTGTTACTTGTGGGCATCGCTCCCATTCTGTCACTATGAGGGTTTTTTTCTTTCTTGCAACATTCTGGTTGGTTGGTTCTGATTTTGAAGCAAATAATAAAATAGATGGTATAAATGAAAACTGATTTAAAAGTAAGGTAGATATTAGGTTTTACTACTAGTAATGTTGCCATCAAACTGTTTCGTATCCTATATAAAGGTGATGTATTTGTGGGTCTAATAATGTATAAACAAAGTACATTTTTTATTACATTATACACTGTCAGATATAAAGTGTGTGTCATTACATAATGCATGTTTAATGGGATTAAGGTGTCAAATTTACAGTGAGCTACTGTGTATAGCTAGAGGTGGTTACTTTACTAAAAAAAAAAAGGTATCATTTTTACTTTCTTCCTGTCAGAGCCTTTTAAGCTCTTGGATCTTAAAGATATCTTAAACAGTGAAGACAGAAAGCCTACATGACTTAATATTAAACCATGCTATTTCTGGATTACTACTATTCAATATAAAACTCAATTCAATTTTAAGATTTAATTTAAAAATACTTAATTTCAAAAGGGAAATTTAATATTGTAGTAACTCATATTTTTGTTTTCTCTTAACCAGTTGTTGTATGTGTTGACAGGAAGGCAGGAAGGATCTTCTGTAAAGATTTTTTTCTTGCACCGGATCTGGAGAAGCCTCTAACTGAAGACACTCTTTTGTTGTTTAAACATCTTCTGAAGAGGATGCTTACTGTTTACTATAATCTTCTTCACCTTATGAGTAATTGTCCTTTGTGAAATAATCTCCACAGTTTCAGAAGGACTTCCAAGAACTGAGCCAACCTTTTTTTTTAGCTTGTTGAGCTTTTTAAGTCAATTGCTGTTGTGCTGTTACCCCAGGAGATGATCTAGGAAGAGATCACACTCTCCACAACTATTTTGGCCAAGAGAAAACGACCAATTGTTCAACATCTGGGCTAAAGTGATGAATCTTCACAGTAACATGCCCTGGATGACACCATCTATTGTTCACAAGCACTGCTAACCCACCTCCTTTGAGTTTCCCAGTCTTCTGTAAATCTCCGTCTGCTCTTCACACAGTCTTAATAGAAGAAATATTTCTGCAGTGACTGTTTTTAACCAAATAGTACTCTGTAGCACCAGCCTGAAGACAACAAAATAGTTTGTGTGTAGGATGTGTGAGGTTAGCATAGATGTTAGCTGCTGAATCTGTAAAAGTTCTGGATGGAGAGGATGTCATCCCTGGTGATTGCAAATTAAATTGTTCTTTGCAGTACGGACCTCTCCTATTTTTTGGATAAGCCAAACAAGTACATGGTGAATGTGTACAAGACAGCATGCATAATGGCAGAGTAAAAGATGAACAGGATGCTCTTGTATAAGGTCTTCATTTTGGGGTAAATGCAGGAAGTTGAGTCCTTGCATAATGTGATTTAGTTGGTGGAGATTCCAGCTTCTGGGTACACGTGGAAGGACCATCATATATAGTAAAAGAGAAAATAGGAGAAAAGCCATGGAGAACAGATGCGAGCAATCAGGTGAGAATGAGAAACAGCTGAGGAGAATTAAGGCAATGAGATAAGGGTGAGAGAGAATTATAGTTAACAGGAGCAGACACTGTGACTAAGAAAGACAACTAACAATGAGTAATAATAAACTGCACAAAAATTAACCAATAATCTGATCTACAAAGAAATAACAAAAATGGTGGTTACTATGGAAACCTAAATAAGGGAGAAACCGAGACACGTAAAGAAACCCAAAAACTCAAGTCACTGAGGATCATGATAATATTCTGTCTACTGATGGATCAGTCTCAAATTGGGGGACCATATATATGAAATAAATATATTGTATTGAAAACAGCATAAATAATAGTTTCAAAAACTAAATTTACATGTACAATACGCAGGTAGATTCTAGGAGCTCTATCTTTAGAGCTGTAGTTACATAATCTCAACATGTACATATGGCTTAGGTAACATCCTTTGTCATCGTGATTCTTGTTTTTCATAAAGCTGCCTCTCTCATGTTTCTGTTTCAGCTTGTTGTATATGCACAGCAAAATTCCATCTTTTGTTCATATTTGTTATGCTTTTCACATAAGTTTTAATAAAACTTCAACATTTCTAATAACTCATAACAGAACAATCACAACCTCAACTCTACTAAACTGAGATATATTTATACAACACTTTAAGATACAAGTGTTTAGAACATCTAAAGAAAAATAAGTCAAACATTCAAAACCATTAACTTTAACAAATGCATGAGTGATGTGTAAAGAATAATCATCAAGTGTTTCCACAAACTCTCAGTTCAATTAAGTGTTGAACTTTGTGACATTCTACTTAATAATTTACTTCAACATAGAATATACTCCCGAATCAGTAATCAGCTTTTGTGTGTGGGTGTGGGGGGTATCGAGGGGAGCAGCCAGCTGTTCTGGATCTTTTGTCTTTTGTCCTTTTCACTGTTGCAATATGCTTGTAATATGTTACATTGCTGTAAAGTCAATCAATCCAATCAGTTGATTTGGATTCCTTAGATGGAAATAATTGGGATCAATTGGAAAGTAAGCACTTGACTTGGAATCTGGATGATCTGATTTAATCGACTTTCATTTTATCTAAACGTGCCTTGACATGACATATGTGGTGACATTTGACAACATAAAATAAACTGAAGTGAAATCTAATGTAAACAAATTAATGCATAAATCTACCATAATCCAAATTTTTCCTATGTCAGCTCGATGTCTGGTGTTGTGTTACTGCTGACTTTTTTTTGACATGCTATCCTGTCCCTGCTTGTGCTGACAACCACAAAGCATGATGTTCTTACTACAGGGTTTTCCTCCAAAAATGGGCTAACCCTTGTAGTAGGTGCCTCTAGGGCAGCCCACCATGTTTTTGTAAAATAAAAAAATCAAAAGTAGTCAGAAAAATGGAGAATATAAACATTTATTTTGGTGTTCTCATACTATATTATTTACAATACTTGAACCCCACCTATATGTCTTAAAAAGCTACTGTGTCACATCACTGTTTATAAAAATATAAAAAGTGTTAAAATATGAATTGTTTGCAATTAATTTGAATTTTAACAAAGTAACCAGCCATTTAATCTTAAAATTGGCAATGTAATGTAATAAAACTGACTAATTATTAACCCCTTTTCAGTTGGTAAACATTTTGACATATTTATGTGGGCGGGGCTTAGTTGGAGGCTGAGAGATTCCCCCTTAGCACTTAAGCAATGTCACATAGCATGTTTTTTTATCCTTTTTTTTTTTCTTTAGAAAAATACAGCAGTATAAAATCTGAATATGTAGCCTAATGTTATTTTCTTTTTGGAGTCAGGATATTCATTTAAATAAGTTAAATTCAAAGAACAGAACCAGATTGCTTGACCAATACAGACCAGTTTACTGGATGGACAATCTGACAAGATTACCTCTGGGTGGGGAAGTCTAGCAGCCCACCAGCTTCTAATACAGTGGGGGAAACCTTGTCACTACAACTTTTCCCTGCAATTTTTTCAACATGATTATCTGTAACATTTCTGCCGTTTTTAAATAAAGGCCTGCAAGCAAAATTTTTGTGTCATCTGAGCAGAGTATCTTCTTGTTTCCTTCTTTAAATGTTATCTAAACTCGACCCATCTGCTGTGTTTCTTTGCCTTCATTTACTCCGTGCTTATTCATGTTTTTCGAACAAACCTCTAGGACTTTAACTGTTGTCTGTATACTAAAAATGAAATACAAATATTGATGATCAACTTTTTTCCTTCAACATTTTTGCTATACTTTGCTTCTGTCTATAAGATAACATTTAGAGAAAATATATCCAATTTTGTGGCTGTAATGTCACAAAAGGAAAGAGAGTTACTATATGGTTGTTTATACTTTGAAAGGCACTGTAGTTCTTTAAAAAATAAAAATGAGGACAAAAGTTAGGCAGTATAAACTAATTTGATCATAAAATGAAGCTTCTGTAAATTACAACAAAGACCTCTTGTTTCTGTCAGCTCCCTCGGGCTCCGTAGGAGGCAGGAGATAAGGAGAACATCTTTTTTTAACCTTCAGCCAGCAGACTGCCGCTGATTCATTTATTATAACTGTGGTAACTGACCCAGAGTTATCCTTATTAACCCTGGAAAAATGTATTTTATGCGATTAATAACACATTTGTGAGAGTTTGTCACAGCTTCTGATGCTACTGGAGCCCCACAATGTTGGATGTTGATATGTATATACTGAAGAATAAATGAATGCATAAATTAATGATTGATAAAATACAGCATTAATAAAAACAAACATGGGATATTAATGAGTTTAAAGTTGCTGCTTTTTTATTATTCAAGCCAGAACTAGGGATATCTGCCCTATTCAGGGGAGAAAAACAAACAGAGCAAGGAAGTGTTGTCAAGGAAAGCAGACTGGAAATGAATAGGAACCATCAGAACGAAGCAATTAAATTATGACGGAACGGGAAACAACAAACCAGGACTATGGTAACAGCCAGGCAGAGAAAGTCTGATGTCATCAGGCAGACTAATACAGCTGTGAGTGTCGACGACAACAATTTAAAACTGTAACAAATTTGCTGTTTGGTTGAAAAAGCAAGGGAAAAAAATAAAAAAGGTTAAAGTGTAGATGTTAAATACACACCTAAACAAAACCTTAAATATGGTTTTGCTGTTCTTGTAGCTCTTCTCTTATAGATACCATCAAATGGTTATGAATTAGAGTCAGGGTCTGTACAGGCTTTTATTTGGGTCATGGCTTGTTTATCCAGTGCAACACAGGTGAAATTTCATTGGTTCTACCATATGACCTTTTAGTCTCTTAACCCTCCAGATGTTTTAAGATATTCATAAATAACTTCTCAGTGCTTCCGACCTTGGCAGCAATGGAGGGCTGCAAGAGGTCTTGTTAGGACATCTCAACAATTTATGCATTCTTGATTTCTTTATTTTTCTTTAAACTCCCTGCAACATATGTTTCTGCTATAATAAAGTGTTAGTTAACTTTGTAAAAACCTCCTTCAAAATAAGGCAAACTATTTCACACTATCCTAATGATATAAAATATCACTTCTATTCATGTTGCCTGCATTGAAAGTCTCTCACATCTTTGACTTTTAGATGCTAATTTAGAGCTGTTATGTAAAAGGATCGTGTTCTTTAGCCACTCAAAATTAAAACAGTCAGCGGTAGGTAAATTCAGTTACACAACTCAAATTTCAGTTGATTTGATTTTGCTCTTAATTTGCATACATTAGCTGGAACAACTTAGTGCGCTTAAGATGACCTGATTAGTCAGCCTTCAAAGTTTTTAGACAGTAAGAGCCAGGTGAGAGGTTATTGTTAGGCTTTTCCTAACCTTTTCTTCGTTTTCCTTCTGTCATGTCTGGACCTCTGACTGGAAACTGGCTACAATAATAAGTTTCAGAAGTAAATTTATAATATAATCCTGTAAGTATAAGCCAAGTGATTTGCATACACTTATCCCACACAAATGTAAAAGTTTATTGAAAATAATAGGTTACTGTGATTTTCAATATGTTGTCATTTTTCTTGTTGTTTTTTTTAGAATTATCTTAGTAGCCTGTCTTTGAGCACTTCTGTGTGTGCTGGAGGTGGAAATATTTGACAAGAATTTAGCAGCAAGATAGCAGTAAGCATCTAGGAGAGAGTTTGCAGGTAGATGCCACAGTTTCTTTGAATGCCTTCTGCCACCAGAGAGACCCAAGATCAGGTTGCATCGATCTTAAAAGCATTCACACCTATGCAAGAAATCACAAGAAATATTTGCATTCACAACCTGTCACTATGGCTTTATGTGAATCAAGAGAGTAACTTTTCATTTCTCAATAAATTTGGCAGCATCAGCAGAAAAACGATTCATACTCTTTTCACTTTTCTGTAAGCATGAGACAGAGTCCAGAGTCTGACAGCGAGAAACTGAGAGGCGTCATGTTGTTTCTTGTTTAGGAAAGAGAAATAGAAACTAAAGCTTTTCAATTTCCTTAATTGTCCAAACTCAGTCACAGCTCTGTCTGGGTCAGCTTAAGAGCAACTGCATATAAAATTATAGAAAATTAGAACACCTAGCTTAATATCTGCAACTAAAGACCAATTAATAAGTTAACAGATGGCCAAGACAACACACACTAAAGCAGCTGCAGAAACAAGTAAAAATGTGTAAATTAAGCTAAGTTTTAGGTTACCTACCCTGCCAATTAAATGTTTACATATGCTCGGCATAAGGATTATGGACAGTCATGATCATGATAGGGGCTTTTCAGAGTAGAATGATGAAAACATAGATTATTTGATTAACTTAAAGAAGAATTGAAGTAATAGATTTTGTTAAAGGTGTTCTCTAACAGGGTGAAATTAATACACACAAGCTCAAATTTACAAATACAACACACTGATATTTGATCAAATATGACTTATAAAGTTACAGATCACATGCTTTTTGCTGTAATAATTCTAAGTCAATATTTAGATATTTGACAAATCTTTGTCTCAGAATTGATAGATTTAAAGGTAACAGAATGTACCTTTTGACCAAAGTGTCAGCTTAATATAAGATATACTGAATGATTTTTCAGGTCAATGTACAGCATTCAGCCTATATTGAAATGCCATGTTGGCTGCTCTCGTCAAAAACTCACCCATGTAACTTGATAAGGTCGGATCTGTCACTGAAGGAGTCATGTGACCTAGAGGGCCGCATTACTTCGGTAGCTGACAGGTGCAATCACCTTGTTAATGATCAAAAGAGCTACAAAAACATGTGTGATACAAACACTTAAGCACACAAAACAACTGCAAGAGAAAAACGCTGCAAACAAAAAAGAAATGAGCCGCAAACGGGTTAAAAGCACGAAACAAATGGTGAACTGAGCTGCAAACACAATTAAGATACAAAGTTCAAAATACACAAACACAAAACAAATGCAACCAAAACACTGTGCAAATAAAAAAAATGCTGTGAACAAAAAATGTTGCAATCACTAAAAATGAGGACAAAAACCTACAATCAACAAAACACATGCAAGCAAAAAATACTGCAACCACAAGCAACATGATTCAAGCCAAATATTTGCAGCAATCACAGAGAGAAAATGATACAAATAGTAAAAACAGTGACAAACTCACTCCAAACAAAATGGAACTGCTCTGGACCACCAGAGGGAGTTTAACAAAAATGTTGAAAAGAAGCTAAAAATGTGGGTCTGTGACAGAAAACCAATTAATCTATATAAACTCAAGTAGTTTGTTAAAATTAAGTGATCATCTACATCACCACTATTATGCCTCAGTCTCCCTGCAGGTTTATATCAACATGTGCTTCCTCTGAAACTTTCAAATAGTTTTTTAACCAATTTTAACAGGCATGTGCGCATGCATGTATAAATTTTGACCATGCACTACAAAAAAAAAATTATAATATATTTAAAAATCTGTGACAATTCCTGATTAAAGTAAAATCAGTTAAAGTTGCTTCTAAGTAGCACAATTAAATTCATATCAACTCAAAGATACTTTATTAATCCAAGAGGGAAATTCAGTTTAAGTACAGCCCGTTCAAGAGGACAACATAAATCCAAATGCATCTAAACTTCTCAGCAGCATAGTATAAAAACAGAAAAGATCAAATCTTGACCATTGACCAATTACTATTCTCCACAAAGCGTAGTCATTTGAAGGACAATTTATTACATTTGGTTTGTCAGAGCAAAGCTGGATTGAATATAAACAAGCTCATACTCATTTTTTCAGTCTGCTATGTCTGACCTTTTCTCTGTTCTCTCTCCTTCGAGCAAAACTGATAAGCCATGATAGCTTTTTTCTCTTTTTTATAAATCTGCCACTGTGAGTGTTTCTTAATATAAATGAGTTTTCATCAGAGAATATATTGGTTTCTGTACTGCCAAGCCAATATCCACTGAAATCCCTTAAATGATTCACACTGTGGGCTAAAGGAGGGAGACTGAGTCCTAATCAGCCTTTTTCAAATGGTTCCCCCGTGTCTTTTGTTAACAAAGGCTGCTGCTTGGAGACCTATTTAAACCTGGATTTGCACTGTTTGGGGCTTTTGTGATGCTTTGGCATATTAATACAAATTCTTTTAAACCTGCACTAAAACAGAGCTCAACCTCGGGAGAGGTTCATTGTGTAAATAATCAACATGAAAAAGCTTTACTGCATCTTTGCATTTTCTTTTACATCCTTATAGTTGTGGCTTGAACCTTCAAGCACTGATTGCTTTTGAGTCAATAGCTTCTAAGTGCAACATTTAGAAAAATCTTGTTTACAGCACCTGCTGCACGCAAGGAAACGATCCTTGGCAGGTTTTGCAAGGACTATATCAAATGAGTGCAACTGCTTACATCGTTAGACTCAGATTTACATATATTTACTAGCTAAATTTGCTGAAAAAAAAGGGAATTTGACATAAACTTCCATCATTCACATAGCAAGTTATGGTAAATATGGAAAGTTTAGAGCAAAAACAATAAGATAACAGCATCAGAATGTATGTGTGCAGTTCTGTTTTTATTAATATTCAATTAAAGAAATAATACTTTATTTATCTGAAAGGGATATTAAATCTTGTAGTAACTCATGTTTTATTTTTCTGTTAACTAGTTGTAGGAGGCAGGCTGTGATAGCGAAGTATGCTTATTGATTCCCAGCAGAGGTGTTAGGTTAGTGAATTTTAGTGAATGAAACCATTTTAAATTGGATCCTGATAAATGACACCAAACAAAACTTATTGGTATTAAACAGCACCTACTTATAAGTTGAAAATGTTGATTGCTGTTTTATATATCTGCCATGAGTTTACCACACTATAAAAAAGACAAAATCAACAAACAACTATGCAGTTATCCTAAGAGCAGTTAAGGGGTGTAGCTAATGAAGATAACATACTTGACAATAGAGGGTAAAAAAGAAATGTACATATGCACAGAGAACTTGCACACTTCATATAAAATGCATTTGGTCAGGAATCAGTACAATAAACTTCTTGTTAGTCAACAGTTTTAACAACCTTAAAAGCTTCGGACTAAAATAGAAATGAGAATGAAACTGTTATGTTGTTCAAATTACAACCTGACATCAGACACTTTATACAATTTTTGCAGTAAGCGTTTGGTAACTGCGTTATTCTTTGATGTCAACTGGGTTAGAAAAACCCAGAGAGGCTGGAAGGAGGGATATCACCCTCCAGCAGACATTTTAATTTAACCTAAGCTAGGTTATGCCACCATGAGTAAATATGTTTGCATTTGTGTCATAAAGCTATGTTAGGTAAAATTAACTAACTGAGCTTGCAATGGTTTTCATTCTAATATAGTGTCATAGAATGACACACAATAAAGCTAACACGGGCTATATTGAAGATTTATAAGCTGACAAAGAAATGAGTTTATAAATTTAAAATGTGAGGAAATTTGAAAGTTCCTCAGAAATCAATCATCATCATCAACATCTAGTTCTTGAGTTGTTAACAAAGAGTTTACAGCCTGTTTTTTTTCCCCATCAAGATACAAGAATGGATACAGCCGCAGAAGAGGAGAAAGGATGAGATTGGGGAGATCCTCATCCTGGAGCAGTTCTACAGTTCTCTGTCACCGGAGCTCAGAGTATGGGTCAAAGAGAGGAGCCCAGGATCGGCACAAGAAGCAGCAGAACTTGTTGAAAACTTCCTGGCTGCACGACGGGGACCAAAAACCTTCCGATACAACCCTCAACAGAAGTCCAGCTATATGCAGGGTAAGTCTGTGGGGTTTGGTTTGGGTGGTGGTCCAGGTCAAATGGCAGGGGTAGAGAAGCAAAGGCGGAAAATGTTCTCATCTAAGCCTAAATCAGAAATAAAACCTGTTGTCTGCTATTTCTGTGGTCAAGAGGGTCATATAAAACCAGAATGTCCATTGAGAAAAGACAAATCAGCATATTTTTGCACTGTGCCAAGGTCACTGTCTGCCGAAGACCAATTTCAGGGAAAAAAACAAATTATGGAGGTTAGAGTAAATGGAAAGCCAGCCATTGCTCTTTTAGATACAGGAAGTGCACAGACCTTAGTCCACCCTTCTATTTTGAAAGATCAATGC